>JABCRI010000670.1:0-81687 GCA_015143295.1 Tetracentron sinense | reverse complement strand
GCTTCATATATATCTAATTGTTTGCGGGGATTGCAGTGCTACTCTTGCTATATCGGTTTGTGTAGTAGTTATACCCTTGCGGGGTGAGTCATGTCCATACTCAGCCTGACTTCTAAGTCGGCAGGGTTCTGAGGGGTGAGCGTGGCTGCGCCATTTTATGTGTGTTTGCTCCGTGGCCGTGGGAGGAGGAGTACGGTCGGGAGGGGCCTTTGGGGACTCCGCTTAAGTTGTGTATCAGTAGGTGGTGTTAGATTCGTGAGGTGGAGTATGCGTCTGTGGGTGAGCATGAGAGATTATACGCGCCCAAGGAGACCCCCCTAGGAGTTTAGTGACTTTGGGACGACTAATCAGGACTTTTGACAACAGACCTGCAAAAACCCACCTAGCATATGGCGGGGCAATAGAGGACAGTAAACGCAGGCAGCGTACGCCCTACTCTAAAGCCATCGTGCAAGGCGGAAGTCTACCAACCTCTATGTATAGGTACATAACGTCAAAGGTCCAAGTTTATCAAAAAGGGTCACCCAAAGAAAGCGACAGACAAGCCCGGCCAAAATACCTCTGTAGTAACCCTCTCAGTCTCACCCACAGCTATCCACGGCAACGGAGAATCACTACTTATCCCTACAAGCCCTGGGAAATCTTGGACGGCCCCAGCCAGCACGCCGGGGAAAACAGGCAACCACCTATTGGTAATCGGCCTCTATTGGAGGTTTCATGCCAAATGGCTCCTCGGGACAGTACTCCTCTGGTCGGACCAGTTACCCTTCTGCACAAACAGGTCAAAATGGGCAGCGGCACCTCAGGCACGCTGCCGGGACCTAGGGAGGTACGGCTGGCATATGAATCGGTCCACAGGGTACTCAAATCCGCAGCGCAACAATTAGTGGCAAGAAATAGGCAATAGGCAGTAGGGGAGTCCTGGGGACGTCATTATGTTACACGCGAAACCATGTCACATGCATACAAGTATAGTACGGCTTGGTTATAACTCAATGGCTTGAATTTCGTATAAACCGTAAATCCTCTTAACAGGCATCGTGGGCACATTGAACTTGCTTGAAGATATCTTTTCTGTAATTTAAAGCTTGTCAGTCTAACTTGCTTGATTCTGTGTAGTTGTGGGTCAGTCATGCATGTCATGCTTTGCGTTGTCATTTGTGGATGTCATGTAACTTTGTGATATAGTCCTTGTGAGATGTCCCTTGGGAGACATTGTCATTATAGGGAGGGAAGGGAGACCCTTCTTTCTGCATGCACGGATTGCGCGAGGGAAGGGATACCCTCCTTTATATAGTTATTATCACTTGCGATTGGGAGAGGGAACCTTCTTCATGAGTCAGTGAAGTTGTTAGTGGTGAGGAGAAGAGCCCTCGTGATGTGGTTAAGGTTCTTGTCTTCTTGGACAAGCGTGGGTTACACATATGCGTTAGGATATGTCCCACCCTCTAACCAACGTTCGTTTGAAACCGGCGAAACTCATGGCCATGCATGCGATGCTGCAGGTAGGGGGAGGAACCGTGTACATACTTGGCCCTAAAGGGTTGTTCGAAGTCATGACATTGTGGTGTAATTTCACAACAGCCACATAACAGTTAAATATTGAGCAATTCAATATTCATAGCATTTAGGTGGAAAACAATAAACACACTATCATCGTCCTAGCAGTTATTCCTAATTCATTAGGCATGCATTTCCTATGTTTACAACTCCTGTATTGCAGATCTTGGCATTTCATCAGGAACAATGGGGTCGTGGCAGGGTTATGGATTTACCCTACAACATGCTTTGTCTAGAGGTGGTTTTTGCGTCAAATCATACATGGTCGTTGCATACTGTGTGAACATAGCATGCCCTCTGCCGCCAGGTATGTTCATCACACACCGGGGCGATTGGCCGTCCAGATAATGCGCCGGAATCCATGGGTCCATCTCCATTCTCCAAATTAGCACCCGTGTCACAGGGGGACCAGTGTCACTGCACCATTCACCTCGAGCACATTAGTACTTAAAGAGGAAAGAAAGTGAAAGGGGAAGAGAAGACTATAACTAGATGGTAAGTAAAAATTACCACGACCGTTGGGAAGAAAGAGGAAGAAACAACCTCTTTCCAAACGATTTTGTAGCTTCGCCCTAGGCTGAAGTCGCGAGCTCCCGAAAGCTTGAACCAAATCATTGAGAATAACGGCTTGAGGTTGATCAGGGGTTTTATCAAAAAAACTTTGATTTCTCTCAAAAAATGGAAACCCTATGTTGGAATCGTGCTTTCTCGCCTGCCGGCCCTTTCTCCTATCTCCGTCAAACTCTCTAAGTGTCGAATTATGCCCCAAATGCTCGGGTTTAAATCTATAAGGAGATTGGGGACTGATACAAAAGGACGGCGTAAGTGGAAGGACCCTTACTGGGAATTTTCCGTGCAGATGACAACGAGTAACAGGTGAATATGAATGTTGAAACACAGTGAGTGGGGGCGTTGTTTCGTAGAAATAGTGTGCCACGAAAGGGGTCTTTGGTGCGCGTGAATATTGCCCACTAAGGGTCGTTGGTGCGGGGGTGAATAAGTACCCACTCGTATGTATCGGTTGATAATACAGCCGTGTGCTTTTGTAGCTGGTGATAGTACCCACTCGTTTGTTGCGAATGAATAGTACCGCACGGGGGGGGAGGGGGGAGGTCTTTGTGCGGTGACTAGTACCTGCCCGTCTTCTGGTGGGGGGGGGCGTTGAACATTGCCTGGGGGGCTCGGGGGGTGGCCAAGGTGAACAGTCCAACCGTCGTGGTTCTGTTTAACAGGTGCCGAACTCGTGGTACTGTGAGTCCTGTTCCCTCGTATGTCAGGGCACGGCGCTGGGTGGTACAGGTGCCGAGCGGCCCGTATTATCACTCTGTCTTATGTACGCGATGACCCGTGGTGAGTATTACAGACGTGCCTTGCGTGAGACCTGCAAAGGACAGACAGAACCCCGGGTGAGTTGCACGCCGGCTGCCACAAGCGTATACGTTAAATTAAGAGTAGCTCCTTTCGCAGCGTAACCGAGCTACGTCCTTAGCACCTAACTGAGCTACGTTTTGCCTACAGGTTCAGACTGTTTTGGCCATATCTTTTGACTCGTTCATCCGATTTTGACGATTCAACTTGCGTTGTGGTCGTACTTCGAAAAGGAACATTTCTAACATTTCTAAATTTCCAAATTCTTCCTCATTTATTAATTATACCTCCTAAAAAGGCAAAATGACAACGAAAGTGTCATATATTAAGCATGAAAAAGTCTGGGGCTCTACAGATTATATCCATGTATTTTGGCGGGCATGTCCGCCCTTTCTTTGTTTTGATTTCTTTGTATTAAAACTTGGACCATGTGTATATACTTAGAGGTTTGTTAGACTTTCGCTGTGTCTTATATTTATGCTTCCGCTGTTATCCTCTATTGTATATGCTCTGTGGGTGTTTTGCAGGTGGTTTGTCAAGCAAGTCATGTAAGTCATGATTTAGTCGTCCACGATTCACTCTAACTCCTAGGGTGGGTTCTGGGTCGCGACAGTACGAAGATGTACCGGAACCTCAAGGGGCACTTTTGTGGCAGAACATGAAGAGGGATGTTGTAGAGTATGTATCCTGGTGCTTGGTATGTCAGTAAGTGAAGGCAGAACACATGAGACCGGTGGGTCTATTATAGTCTCTCCCTACTCTCGAGTGGAAGTGGGAGCACATCTCCATGGACTTCATTATTGGCTTGCCATGTACGGTAAAGAATTCAAATGGAATATGGGTTGTAGTAGACCGTCTGACGAAGTCTGTGCATTTCTTGCCCTATTGGACGACGTTTAATTCAAACCAGTTAGCGGCATTGTATATTAGGGAAATAGTTCCGTTATACGGGGTGCCAGTCAGCATTGTATCAGATCGGGATCCAAGATTCACATCCAGGTTCTAGAAGGGCTTTCAGAGCGCTATGGATTCTCGACTAGACTTTAGCACCAACTTTCATCCACAGATGGATGGGAAAACTGAGAGGGTGAACAAAATCATCGAGGACATGCTTCAGGCATGTATGTTAGACTTTAAGGGCAGCTGGGAAGAGTACTTACCTTTGGTGGAGTTTGCCTATAACAATAGCTACCAGGCGAGCATCCAAATGGCACAATTTGAGACCTTGTATGGAAGAAGTTGCAGTTCTCCTCTCTATTGGGATAAAGTGGGAGAGAGAAAAGTGGTCTTGAGTTGATTAAGTAGACCGTAAATAAGGTCAAGATCATCCGGGATTGGTTGAAAGCTGCTCAAGATCGTCAGAAGTGCTATGTGGACACTCGTCGCAAGGACTTGGAATTCTTGGTAGGGGATCAAGTCTTTGTGAAGATATCTCCTAGCAAGGGGATTATAAGATTTGGCAGGCGAGGCAAGCTTAGTCCTTGGTACATTGGGAAGTTTGAAATTATCACTAGAGTTGGTGAAGTTACATACCAGGTAGCTCTTCCAACTTATATGGCAGCGGTTCTGTCGCGACCCAAAACCCACCCTAGGAGTTAGAGTGAATCTTGGACGACTTAATCATGACTTGCTTGACGAACCAACCTGCAAAACTCGCAGAATATATACAATAGAGGATAACAGCGGAAGCATAACTATAAAACACAGCGGAAGTCTAACAAACCTCTAAGTATATACACATGGTCCAAGTTAACACAAAAGAAAACAAAACAAAGAAAGTGCGGACATGCCCGCCAAAATACATGGATACAATCACTCATGCTCACCCACAGCTAATCCACTCGGAATCTAACACCACCTACTGATAGCCCTCTACGGGAGGTTCCTCCAAAGGTTCCTCGACGTACTCCTCCTCCACCCAAGGGCTAGGAGCACAAACATCAAATGGAGCCGCAGCTCCCTCGGAACCTACCGACATAAGAAGCACGGCTGAGCATGGAATACTCAGCGGGTACTAAATACTAACCAATAGTCATAGCATGAGATAGCAATGCACACATATATATATATATAAAATAGGAACAGTTCATATCATACAAGGAAGTAAAGTAGTTTGTAATCATGCTTGCATTCAGAAAAGCCGATAAAACCCTTGAAACCCTTGTGCACTTGACTTGATTGGAAATACCATTTCCGTGCTTGAAACTTGTCATATTTGTCTTATCTTGTCATATCATGCGTGTCGTGCCATGTCATGCTTGCTTGGAAAGTAAACTACTTGTGAGGGAAGGGAGACCCTTCTTCCTAGAATGATTATACTTGTCATGCCATGTCTTGTCATGCTTACTCGGGAAAGTAAACTACTTGTGAGGGAAGGGAGACCCTTCTTCCTAGAATGCTCATGCTTGTCCTTTCACTTGTGAGATTCACTTGTGAGATGTCTTTGTGAGATGCACTTGCGAGGGAAGGGAGACCCTTCTTATGATATGTATGCACTTGCGAGGGAAGGGAGACCCTTCTTATGAAAATGCATGATTGTCTTGTCCTTGCCAAAAGCGAGGTAAAACATATCGTAGGATATGCCCCACCTCTAAATCCCATTCTGGAAAACCTCGGTAAATCATGTCATGTATGTGTGCTCGTGAGGTCGTGTGCATACTTGCATTTGGAATTAAATATGGCATTTGAGTAATTCATAACACATCATCAATGATTTGAGCAATTTAATATTCATATCATTTAGGGAAAGCGAACAATCACACTATCATGACCCTAGCAATTTCCATAAACCTTAAACATGCATTTTCTTAATGTATTATTCATTTTATTCACCTTGGCATTTCATCAAACATAGTGCATTCATTATTTATTAACCCTACAACATGCTTTTCTAGGTGGGTTTTACTCACATCACATATGTATGTTCATTATGGGTACAATGCCCTCCCCGTTCATCCATCACATCAATACACACGGCATCCAATCGTCTACATTCATCTCCATTCACCATTCATCATTCACCATTCACAACCCATCTCATAATACATGGATATATAAAGGAACACAAAGAAAAATAAGGGAAAAGAAGAACTATAACTAGGAGGGTAGCAAGAAGTACCGACCTTGACAAAAGAGGGAAGGAATCCCCTTCCAAAATGCACGTAAGTTGCTGCCCTAGCTTGGAACACGAGCTCCACGAATGCTTTAACCGAAATCTTGAAGAAATCGGGCTTGAGGTTGATCTAGGGTTTCAAAACCCTTTGATTTCTCTCCAAAATGGAAACCTAGGTTTTGGAAAACCTTCTCCTTTCTCTCTATCTCTCAAAAGACTCTAAGGGTTGTGTATGAACCCTCAAATGATCGGGCAAAGCCTTTAAGGTATGAGTGAAACGCCCAAAAGACGAAAACACCCTTAATGAAATTTCTGCAAAAACACGAGGACCGAGCGATCGGTTGCCTATCGAGCGATCGGTGTTTATGACCGATCGACTGGTCAAAAACTCACTCTCTGGAAAATTTCCCCATACAAAATTTCTGACCGTGCGATAGCTACCGATCGATCGGTTATGGACCGATCGATCGCTCTATGGACCGAGTGATCGGTTACCTGCAGGTCCAGACTGTTTTGGCCATATCTTTTGACCCGCTCGTCGGATTTCGACGATTCAACTTGCGTTGGGTTCGTAGTTCGAAAAGGAACATTTCTAATGTTTCGGAATTTCCAATTTCTTCTTTATTTATTAATTGCACTACTTTAAAGGAAAAATGGCTACGAAAGGGTCATGCATAAATGTCAAAAGTTCGGGGCTCTACAGGTTCACAACGTGTTCCATGTGTCGATGCTCTGGAAATACATTTCAGACCCTTCATATGTGATCAATCTTGAACCGTTGGAAATCTGAGAGGATCTAACTCTGGTTAAAAAACCGGTTCAGATATTGGACCAAAAAGATCAAGTGTTGTGCAACAAAACAATTCCATTGGTGCTCGTGAAATGGCAACATCATACTAGAGAAGAGGCTACATGGGAGCACGAAGCTGAATTCAAAGAAAAATACCCAGTGTTGTTTGCATAGGGTATTATGATTTTCCATGTAAATTTGTTATCATTTTTGCACATGTATGTATCGTCTAAATTTCGAGGATGAAATTTTTGTGAGGGGGGAGAATATAGCACCCCGGACCTTTCATACCTAATGAATATCACTCAAATTTTGAGGACGAAATTTTTGTGAGGAGGGAGAATGTAGCACCCCGGACCTTTCGTACCTAATGAATATCACTCTCATGGCCAATTGGCTTGTCACGTAGTCCAATTAGTAAATAAAAAAGAATTGGAAGATTGTAAAACTTCAGAAATGTTTCTATTCGAAAGACGAATCCAACAAAAGTTGAATCGTCAAAATTTGATGAGCGAGCCAAAAGTTATGGCTGAATTACCAAAATGAGGAAAATCAGCAAAATGGGCAAAACCTAGACCAACCGGTCGACCGCTCTACCCACTAGTCGACCGCTCTCGCACTAATTTTGTATAGGGGATTTTTCCAGAGAGGGGATTTTGACCGGTCGACCGCTCCTCACCACCGGTCGATCGCTAGCCTACTGATCGACCGCTCCTTCACGAATTTACCCAATTTGGTCTTGTTAAGCAAATCATTAAGGGTATGATGGTCATTGACCACCCCTTTTTCTATATAAATCCAAATTTGTGGGTTTGGGTTCTCATAAACCCTCAAACATAGGTTTTGAGAGATAAGGAGGAGAAGTTAGGGGTTTACTCAAGTAGGCTTTGGATTGAAGGAGGGAAGCTCAATTCAAGCTCAGGTTTCAATTTCAAGCAAGGATCTTCCCCCATTCCAAGTTTTGAAGTATTTTCTCCAAGAGGGATCACCTCTATTGAGTTGGGAGCTTTAATCAAGGATTTTCTTTCTTTTTCAAGGTCGGTACCCTATGCTACCCTCCTAGTCATGTTTTTCCTTTTTCTTTTCTTCTTTCTTGTTCTCCCTAAATTATGAACATACTATTAAATGGAATGCATGAATGGAGATGGATGTTGGGCAATGGATGCCATGGATGTTGTGCATGATGAAAACAAATGTGGAGGGCATTTCACCAAATAATGAACACAAATGGATGATGGATGGATTGGATGAATTATTGATCAAGAAAAGCATGCTTTAAGATATGTGAAAATTCTAGGGTTTCATACTAGTGTGTTTAATTGCTTTCTAGAACGGCATGTGGTAAAGTGAATGCTTATTTTGATGGATTGTATACGATGAAATTCAATATGCCATGTTTATTTCCAAGCTATAGCATGTACATGACCTCACAAGCACAACATGCATATACGAGTCAAGCATGATTTACCAAATTTTCCAAGACAAGGGCTTTAGTCTCGATTCACGAACACCATGACAAGGCCAAATGTAAGGATTGGTATATAGAGATAGGGCATATCTTAAGATATGTTTTGCCTCGCTTTTGACAAGAACAAGCAAGCAAGATGTTAGTGCACCTCCAAGCATGCATGTTTACTTTATTGCATTTTTACAAAATAGGGAGGTTTACAGTTCC
This sequence comes from Tetracentron sinense, assembly GCA_015143295.1. NCBI lineage: Eukaryota > Viridiplantae > Streptophyta > Magnoliopsida > Trochodendrales > Trochodendraceae > Tetracentron > Tetracentron sinense. The sequence continues at coordinate 73,182 of JABCRI010000670.1, read as the reverse complement.
CTCCCTTCAAGTTGAATATTTCATATCTCGAAAGAGGGGGTTTACACCACCCTCCCTTCAAGTTGTTCAAGGGCACTAACATCCCAAGCGCATGAGCATGTTTAAATTCCAAGCAAGCATGCAAGAGCATTTTAATTTCATAACATGACATGCATAACAAGACATGAAAAGCATGACACGACAAGACAAGAACAAGAACACGTCAAACAAGATTGCATTCTCATAAAAGAGGGGGTTAACACTTCCCTCCTTTCATGTTGAATATTCCATATCTCAAAAGGAGGGGGTTTACACCACCCTCTCTTCAAGTTGCTTAATGACATGCATAACATGACAAGACAAGCAAGATAGAACAAACAAGACAAGTTTTCAAGCACGAAAATAGTATTTCAAGTCAAGTCAAGCACATGATGATTTCAAAAGTTTTCTTGGCTTTGATGTGATGCAAGCATGAAATATAATTTGTTTACTTTCCTGTCATGATATGAATAGCTTCTGCTTTATTACTAGCATGATGTTGTTATGACTGTTGGTTAGTATTTGGTACCCACTGAGTATTCCATGCTTAGCCGTACTTTTGATGTCGGTAGGTCCTAGTGGCGCAACTACTCCTTTCGACATTTATGCTCCCGATCTTGGGAGGAAGAGGAGTACTTCAAGGAGGTCCCTATAGAGGAGCCTCAGGTAGATGGTTACTATTAGGTGGTAGATTCTAAGTGAGTGCGGGAGAGAATGAGAGATTATATACCCATGTATTTTAGCAGGCATGTCCGCACCTTTCTTTTGTTTATCCTTTTTGTACAATAAAAAAACTTGGATAATGTATATACATAGAGGTTTGGGTTAGACTTCCACTGTACTATGTTAGTTTATGCTTCCGCTATTTTTTCCTCTATGTATATGCTCAGTGTGTTTTGCAGGATGGGTTAACGAACGTCATGTAGGTTGTGATAAGTCATCCAAGATTCACTTTAACTCTTAGGGTGGGTTTTGGGTCACGACAGAAGTGGTATCAGAGCTTAGGCTTTAGGTCTCTTAGGGTCACTTAGAATCTGGTACCATAACTTGACAAGAGCATATGTCAGGAAACAAGTTAGGAAGGAAGTAAGTCGAAAGCGAGTCATATTCCAAGTGTAAGACTAAACCCTAGTCTTAGTCTAAAATGGTTGCTTCAACCAAATACGGGTCTTAGGGACACTAGAACACCAGAGTATAATATCATAAATACTCTGATGACTTGATGTGATGAATATGATAGCAGTATACTATTATTGAATGCTCTCTTGTGAGAATTGAATCAATGCGATAAATCGTGGTTCCAAGTTAGACTCAGGTGTTGCTATTGTTCTCAGGACTTTGGTCATGAGGCGGGGCACACGGGGTCGTGAACCACATATGAGAGCTTCTTCCTCTTCTTGAGATGAGGATAAGCAGTTGGACCTCTCTCAGGTCTTAGGCTCTATTATTAAGACACTAGCCATACTGGTGGCTAGGCAGACTATTCCATCATCGACAGCAGCTACTCCACCGCCTGCAACACCAGTACATCGCACAACTGGGGTTGAGGCATTTCAGAGAATGAGGCCTCCAGCATTCTATGGGAGTGTGGACCCTCTCGCTATAGAGGCTTGGATCCTCTAGTTGGAGAAGATCTTTGCGGTCCTCTCACCCACTGAGAAGGAAAGAGTGGCATGGGCTGTTTTCATGCTAGAGGGTGAGGCCCACCATTGGTGGTTGTCCGCCTTGAGGACTCGGGATTTGACCAGGCAAGGTCAACCATGGACTTGGAGTGAGTTCATGGATACCTTCTATAAGAAGTACTTCCAGATGGGATTTCACGAAAAGAAGGAGAGGGAGTTCATCAACCTCGAGTAGGGTTCTATGACTGTGGCCGTATATAAGGCCAAGTTCTCGGAGCTCTCGAGATTCGCACCTCACATGATCGCCACTGAGGCAATGAAGGTGAGGAGGTTTGAGCAAGGGCTCAGAGATATCATTATGGAAAGAGTCTCGGCCTTCAGGCACGCCACTTATCCGGAAGTGGTGGACAAAGCCTTGTTGATTGAAACCAACTCGGATGTAGCGCCCTAGATCTCACCATCACTGTTCATGTGAATAGGGTAGTGAATAGTGCCCTTGTATGGTGTTTATAAAGGCCTAAAGCCTTCCATTTTGTTCTTGGTAGTATGGTGAGCCAAGTGAGGGTCTTATGTACATGTATTGAGTCTCAAAAAGAGAGTATAAATATACTTTAAGTGGGTAAAAGCAATGGTATATAAAATACCCTAAGTACTTAAAGGGTTGTAAGTGAATAGTGTTGTGAATAGTGCTATAAACAGTGCTTGTGAGGTTCAAGGTTCCCTAGGTGCGTGTGAATGATGTGAGGAGTTTATTATATGATTTATGGTGTGTAAGGGTACTAGAGAACCCGCCTTGGTGTTATGGGTGTTAAAAATATAAAAAAGGAAGGGTTCTAAGTGTTAAAGGATGAGTGAGGTCTTAACAACCCTCAACTTGTGGGACCTCTAGTGTCGTCATTGCTTATCAGAATTGAGTGATTCATAAGCCATTAGAAAGGTATCGAAACCCTCTTTGATAGTCATGTTTATCACTTTTCCCAATTGTGAGGCGAAGGTAGGTGAAAGGTGGATTTACTGAAGATGGGTCTGCTGCAAATTCAGAAGTTAGCCTTGGACCAGTTCACTTATGGGCCTATTTGGACCATGAAAAGCTCAAAATTAGGAGTTGTATAAAACATGAAAGTTGTTCTCCTTCAAAATAAAAATCCAACTCAACTTGAATCGTCAAAATTGGACCGCCGAGTCAAAATTTATGGCCAAAATGCCGAGCGAGATTCAAACCCGCTCAAGCGAGATTGACCAAACTTGAATTTTTCAGTCCAGGGGGCAACCCACTCGAGTGAGATGGAAGCCCGCTTGAGCGAGATCACCCAGAAATATTTTTTTTAAGGTTTTTCTCAACCCAAACACCTATATATACCCCATTTTCGGGGGACCAAGGTTTCTAACACCTAGTGAGAGACTTTTTGAGAGAAAAGGGAAGAAAATTAGGTTTCCAAAAAGGGGGGTTTCCCTCAAGATCAAGGAAACCACAAATTCAACCCTCAAGCTTCTCAATACCAAAAAGAGGAGCTTGAATCCTCACTTCCCAAGCTTCCACAAGTGTGGATCTTCAAGTTGGACCCTCCTCCATCAAGCAAGGGTTTCTCCACCTTTCAAGTTGGTGTTCTTACTCAAGCTTGGGACCCAACCCAAGGATTTTCTTCAAGATCAAGGTTTGATCTTCAAGGTTAGTGCACCCTCACTAGCTCACTTAGTAATAACCTAGTTTTCTTGAATAGAGAATGGTTTGAGCTTGTGTAAACCCAAATTTCTACATTAAACTCATAATGCCCTAATTTATGCAAGATAATTAAGTGGTGAATGGGATGATGAATGTTGGATGTGGAGGCGATTGGATGCCATGTGTGGTGATGAATGTGTGTTGGAAAAATGGAGGATGGACAATGTACATATAATGAACATACTCTATGTGATTTGATGCAATGTATGAAGTCATAACTTGAAATAAAAATGATTTGATAAATGTTACACACCAAGTGTTTGAGGAAATGTTTGTATGAGAAATTATATGTTTAATCAAGCCTCGAAAATGCATGATTTGTGGATTCATCTTAAATGATGGTTTAACCAAACACTATGAACATGCACTTAAATTCTCACATGCCTATTGATGAAATCGACATGCTATGCTACATCCTTAAGTGTTCATGTTATATTAATTATCACACATTGCTACACACATGCACGCTTACACGCATTAACCGAGTTTTTTCTAAAGTATGAATATATGAATGAACCATAAGAATGTTGAATGCTAGGTATTTGTTGAAATGCATGTATGAAAATTAGAACCAAGATGATTAAGCATGATTTAAGGAGTTTTCCAAGTTTTGTACTTTTAATAAATGCTCTATATATGTTTAGTTCCAAACTCACATGCTTAGAGAAAAGTATAAATACTACATGATGTTCCTCGAATTAACTCATGTTATTATATCCACAAATTTTCAAGCACACACACTCACGAATGCATGAACCGAGCCTTTCAACATATGAGTATACACACAAGAAACCACAAGAACAAGACATGTGACCTTGACAAGAATGACAAGAACCTAGTATGTCCGTCCATTTCATAGTTCGGGTACTAGTGAAACAAGACGAGCAAGAAATGACAAGAACCTAGTATGTCCGTCAATTTCATAGTTCGGGTACTAGTGAAACAAGACAAGCAAGAAACGACAAGAACCTAGTACGTCCGTCCTTTTAATAGTTCGGGTACTAGTTAAACAAGACAAGCAAGAATAACAAGAACCTAGTACGTCCGTCCATTTCATAGTTCGGGTACTAGCCAAATAAGATAAGTGAACTAAAGAACCTCATAAGACATGTAAGGAACTCACAAGACTCACAAGTTAATGGAAACACGTATGGACTAAAGCATGAATGGAATGTATGATTTAAAGTATGACTTTCAAGAATTGTACAAGTGTTAGTTATATTAGCTTCCACACTCTGATTATGTATGTGTGAAAATGAATTGTACCATGCATGATGTATTGTTGTCTTTACATATTATTGTTATTACTATTGTCAGCTAGTAGCTTGCACTCGCTGAGTATTCCATACTCAGCCGTACCTATTGTTGTTGGTAGGTACACTATACGCTTATCGAGGCAGTTCATGGAGAGTAGGAGTTGCTCGAATTGTCAGTTAGATGTTGACATGTGGTCATAGGGTTGAGAGAGAGAGAGAAAGACATGTATTTTGGGTTCTTATGTATGGGGATGTTTGTATCACTTGAGTTGGGACTCAAGTTAAGGAGTTCATGTACATGTTTCAATTTCTATTCAATTATTAAAATCAATTTCACTTGAAATATAGTTAAGTCATTGAGGAAATTTTTAGTTCACTATTTTGCATGCCTTGTATACTCTTTGTAGGTTTGATTTAAGGTTAGGTCACGTCGCCAAAGTATCCTAACTCTTAGGGGGTATTTTGGGGCATTACATCGGAGGTCATCTCGAGGAAGAGGGATTTGGCAAAAGGCAAATCCAACAGCTCTGCACCATCAGAGAAGCAGGCTCGACCTGCCCCATATCAGTATACTTGGCCAGCACCACCCCAGTATGCGTGGCCAGTACCACCACAGAGGCCATCTTATGCTCCTCGAGCTCCACGGCCGTACATACCTTAAGCACCACGACCTCAGGCTCCCCAGGCCCACGGTACATTGCACCTCAGGCAGCGAGGTACTCTCCATCTATGGCCCCTTCGACATACACATACAAAGTCTATACCCCTTGTGGCCAAAGACATCAGGCAGGAGATTGCCGGAAGGCATCAGGCGGATGCTTCCACTGTGGTCGTGGGGGCCACATGATCAGGGATTGTGTCGCGACCCAAAACCCACCCTAGGAGTTAGAGTGAATCTTGGACGACTTAATCATTACTTACATGACTTGCTTGACGAACCAACCTGCAAAACTCACAGAACATATACAATAGAGGATAACGGCGGAAGCATAACTATAAAACACAACGGAAGTCTAACAAACCTCTAAGTATATATATACACATGGTCCAAGTTTAATACAAAAGAAAATAAAACAAAGAAAGTGCGGACATGCCCGCCAAAATACATGGATATAATCACTCATGCTCACCCACAGCTAAACCACTTAGAATCTAACACCACCTACTGATAACCCTCTACGGGAGGTTCCTCCAAAGGTTCCTCGACGTACTCCTCCTCCACCCAAGGGCTAGGAGCACAGACATCAAATGGAGCAGCAGCTCCCTCAGAACCTGCCGACATAAGAAGTACGGCTGAGCATGGAATACTCAGCGGGTACTAAATACTAACCAATAGTCATAGCAAAACCATAGCAGTATAGGAAGCAGGAAGCATTTCACATATATAAAGCAGGAAACAATTTAAGCATATAAAGCAGGAATAATTCATATCATGACAATAAAGTAAAGGAGTATATAATCATGCTTGAATTCGTAAAAGCCGATAAAACCCTTGAAAACCTTGTGCACTTGACTTGATTGGAAATACCATTTCCGTGCTTGAAACTTGTCATGTTGTCTTATCTTATCATATCATGCGTGTCATGCCATGTCATGCTTGCTTGGAAAGTAAACTACTTGTGAGGGAAGGGAGACCCTTCTTCCTAAATGCCCATGCTTGTCATGCCATGTCTTGTCATGCTTGTATCATGCTTGGAAGAGTAAACTACTTGTGAGGGAAGGGAGACCCTTCTTTCTAAATGCTCATGTCATGTCCTTTCACTTGTGAGATGTCCTTGTGAGATGTACTTGCGAGGGAAGGGAAACCCTTCTTATGATATGTATGTACTTGCGAGGGAAGGGAGACCCTTCTTATGATAATGCATGATTTACTTGTCCTTGCCAAAAGCGAGGTAAAACATATCGTAGGATATGCCCCACCTCTAAACCCCATTCTTGAAAAACGTCGGTAATCCATGTCATGCATGCGTGCTCGTGAGATCGTGTGCATACTTGCATTTGGAATTAAATATGACAATTTGGGTAATTTACAAAGCATAGCATATCACGATTTGAACAAGTAATAAGTCGCACATTTGAGAAATGTAAGAAACACACTATCATATGCCCTAACAATTTCATGAATAATTAAACATGTATTCCCTTAATTTATCACTCATTTTATTCACCTTGGCATCTCATCAAACATAGTGTGTTCATTTTTTTATTAACCCTACAACATGCTTTTCTAGGTGGGTTTTACTCACATCACATATGTATGTTTATTATGGGTACAATGCCCTCCCCGTTCATCCATCACATCAATACACACGGCATCCAATCGCCCACATTCATCTCCATTCATCATTCACCGTTCCCCATTCACAACCCATCTCATAATATATATATATATATATGAAGGAAACAAGCAGAAATAAGGAAAGGAGAGGCTATAACTAGGAGGGTAGTAAAAAGTACCGACCTTGAAGAGATGAGGAAGAAACCCCTCTTCCAAACGACCGTGAGTTGCTGCCCTAGCTTGGAACACGAGCTCCACCCGAGCTTGAGCCGAGATCTTGAAGGAAAACGTGCTTGAGGATGATCTAGGGTCTCAAACCCCTTTGATTCCTCTTCAAAATGGAAACCCTAGATTTAGGAACCCTTTCTCCTCTCTTCTAATCTCCCAAATCTTCTAAGGGTTGAGAATGAGCCCTAAAGGCTCGGGCAATCCTATATAAGAAAGGGTATAACACCCGAATGCCGAAAATGCCCTTAGTGAAAATTCTGTAAAACGCGAGGACCGAGCGATCGGTGTTAATGACCGATCGATCGGTTGCCTACCGATCGATCGGTTTCATAACCGAGCGATCGGTTGAAATTTCACTCTCTGGAAAATTTCCCCATAGTAAAATCTCGACCAGTCGATAGCCTCCGAGCGATCGGTTTTGGACCGATCGATCGCTCCATGGACCGAGCGATCGGTGGTCTGCAGGTCCAAACTGTTTTGGCCATAACTTTTGACTCGTTCGTCCGATTTTGACGATTCAACTTGCGTTGGGTTCGTACTTCGAAAACGAACATTTCTGACGTTTCAGAATTTCCAATTTCTTCCTTATTTATTAATTGCATTACTTTAAAGGAAAAATGGCTACGAAGGGTCATGCATAAATGTGAAAAGGTCCGGGGCTCTACAGATTGCCTGAGCAGGCACTTACCAGGCCAGTCTCAGGGAATTAGGCCTCCGGTTCGTCCAGTAGGCTCATACCAGGCGTCCTCCCAGCCTACACAGTCTGTACCTCCACCTCGCCAGGTGAACCAGGGGCGAGTATTGGTCTTGACAGAGGGAGATGCACTTGCATCAGATGATGTTGTGCAAGGTACGCATTTATGGCTATTTATTTATCCATGATTGTCTTTTATGCCTTATTCCTTGTGTACATATATGGCATGTATATATCTATACATATGATGTTGATGCATGGATTGACTTAGCTAGTTATAATTTCAGGAACTTTATTAGTTCATGAATGTTTGACTCATGTGTTGATTGACACCGGGTCTACTCATTCATTTGTCTCACCGAGTTTCTCCCAAGGATTTTATACAGAGCCTAGTGAATTGGAACAGGAGTTATTCATTTTGACTCCTCTCGGCAAGACAGTGGTAGTAGATAGCATTTTCAGAGGTAGTATAGCTCAAGTTGGAAGCCACGAATTGGCAGCTGATCTCATCGTCCTTGGATTCCAGGATTTCGATGTCATTTTGGGGATGGATTGGTTGGCAGCTCACCATGGTCAGGTGGCATGCTTTGAGAAGAAAGTACTCTTCAAGCCGGTGGAAGGGAAACCATTTCATTCTCGAGGGTTGAGAAGTAAAGATATCGCCCACTTTACGGCGTTGAGTTTAACGAACCCCGAGGCAAAGGACTCTTTGACTATTCCAGTCGTGAGTAAATTCCTAGATGTATTTCTAGAGGAGTTTCCAGGGTTGCCCCCAGATAGGGAGATTGAATTTATGATCGAGCTTGCACCAGGCACAGCTCCCATCTCCTGGGCTTCGTACCGGATGGCCCTGATTGAACTCAAGGAGTTGAAGACTCAATTGGAGGAGATGCAAGACCTTGGTTTCATTCGACCAAGTGTCTCATCATGGGTGCCCCGATGCTATTTTTCAAGAAGAAGGATGGTTCGATGCGGATGTGCATCGATTACAGGCAATTGAACAAAGTCACAATAAAGAATAGGTATCCATTGCCCAGGATCGATGACTTGTTCGATCAGTTAAATGGAGCAAAATTTTTCTCTAAGATTGATCTTCGGTCCGATTACCACCAGTTGAAGATCAAGGCTAAAGATATTCCCAAAACTACATTCAGGACTCGATATGGGCATTACGAGTTCCTGGTGATGCCTTTCGATCTCATGAACGCGCCGACAACCTTTATAGATCTGATGAACCGGGTGTTCCGACCATACTTGGATCGATGCGTGATTGGGTTAGTTGACGACATCTTGGTTTATTCCCTGACACGGGAAGATCACACACGAGACCTTCGCCTTCCTTTGGAAATGCTGAGAGAGCAAGAGTTGTATACCAAACTAAGCAAGTGTGAATTTTGGTTGGAGGAAGTGGCATTCCTAAGCCACGTTGTTTCTGTGGAAGACATCTTGGTATATCCAAAGAAGATAGAGGCAGTAATGAGTTGGGCAAGGCCCAAGAATGTCATAGAGATCTGCAACTTCCTTGGGTTGGCAGGCTATTACCGGAGATTCATTGAGGGGTTCTCTAGTCTAGCAGCACCACTCACTTATCTGACCAGGAAGAATGCCAAGTTTGTGTGGAGCGGTAAGTGTGAAATCAGCTTCACGGAGCTTAAAAAATGGTTCACTACGGTCCCCATCCTTACAATGCCATCCGGGCATGGTGGTTATGAGGTGTACAGTGATGCCTCGCACCTCGGGCTTGGGTGTGTTCTCAATTGAAAGAGCATGAAAAGAATTACCCCACGCAGGACTTGGAGCTTGCTGTGGTTGTGTTTGCACTCAATATTTGGTGTCATTACCTTTATGGAGAGTAGTTCTATGTGTTCACGGACCATAAGAGCCTCAAGTACCTCTTTTCCCAAAAGGAGCTGAATCTGAGGCAACGACGTTGGATGGAGTTTCTGAAAGACTATAACTACTCCATTCAGTATCACCCAGAAAAAGTGAATGTAGTGGCTGACGCTTTGAGTAAAAGACCTCCGGGGTTGTTGGCTCACATGATAGTTCAAGAATGGAAGCTATTAGAGGACTTGGCAAACCTGGACATCACTGTGAATGCTTCTGTCCACAGCCCTGTCTTGGCAAATATCACGGTTCGACCGTACATCTTAGATTGGATCCGAGAATTGCAGGCCTTGGATGCTGACTTATTGGCTTTCTGGGACAAGGAAGCTGCCAAGGGCAATGAAGACTTTTCTCTAACAAGCTGAGGTGCTATTTCATTCAAGGGAAGTCTATGTGTTTCAGGCGATGTAGAGTTGGAGTGGGAGATTATGGATGAAGCCCACCGTTCCAAGTATATAGTGCATCCTAGGGGTACGAAGATGTACCGGAACCTCAATGAGCACTTTTGTGGCGGAACATGAAGAGGGATGTTGCAGAGTATGTATCCTGGTGCTTGGTATGTCAGCAAGTGAAGGTAGAGCACATGAGACCGGTGGGTCTATTACAGTCTCTCCCTAATCCCGAGTGGAAGTGAGAGCACATCTCCATGGACTTCATTGTTGGCTTGACATGTACGATAAGGAATTCAGATGGAATATGGGTTGTAGTAGACCGTCTGACGAAGTTTGCGCATTTCTTGCCGTATCGGATGACGTTTAATTCGAACTAGTTAGCGGCATTGTATATCAGGGAAACAGTTTGGTTGAACGGGGTGCCAATCAGCATTGTATCAGATCTGGATCCAAGATTCACATCCAGGTTCTGGAAGAGCTTTCAGAGAGCTACGGGTTCTCGACTAGACTTTAGCACCGCCTTTCATCCACAGATGGATGGCCAAACTGAGAGGGTGAACAAAATCATCAAGGACATGCTTCAGGCATGTATGTTTGACTTTAAGCGCAACTGGGAAGAACACTTGCCTTTGGTGGAGTTTGCCTACAACAATAGCTACCAGGCGAGCATCCAAATGGCACCATTTGAGACCTTGTATGGGCGAAGTTGGAGGTCCCCTCTCTATTGGGATGAAGTGGGAGAGAGAAAAGTGCTAGGTTTTGAGTTGATTGAGTAGACCGTGGATAAGGTCAAGATCATCCGAGATCGGTTGAAAGCTGCTCAAGATCATCGGAAGAGCTATGCGGACACTCGCCGCAAGGACTTGGAATTCCCGGTAGGGTATCTAGTCTTTGTGAAGATATCTCCTGCAAGGGGATTATAAGATTTGGTAGGCGAGGAAAGCTTAGTCCTCGGTACGTTGGGACATCTGAAATTATCACTAGAGTTGGTGAAGTTACGTGCCAGGTAGCTCTTCCAACTCATATGGCAGCGGTTCATAACGTGTTCCATGTGTTGATGCTCCAGAAATACATTTCAAACCCTTCACATGTGATTAACCTTGAACTGTTGGAAGCCCGAGAGGATCTAACTCTGGTTGAAAAGCCGGTTCAGATATTAGACCGGAAAGATCAATTGTTACGCAACAAAACAATTCCATTGGTGCTTGTGCAATTACAACATCATACTAGAGAAGAGGCCACATGGGAGCGCAAAGCTGATGTCAAAGAAAAATACCCGAATTTTTTTGCATAGGGTATTATGATTTTACATGTAAATTTGTTATCATTTTTGCACATGTATGTATCGTCCAAATTTCGAGGACGAAATTTTAGTAAGGGGGGGAGAATGTAGCACCCGGGACCTTTTGTACCTAATAAATAGCACTCTCATGGCTAATTGACCTTTCACGTAGTCCAATTAGTAAATAAATAAGAATTAGAAGATTCTAAAATTCTAGAAATTTTTCACTTCAAAAGACAAATCCAACCCAAGTTGAATCGTCAAAATCTGATGAGCGAGGCAAAAGTTATGGCCGAATTACCAAAATGAGGAAAATCAGCAAAATGTGCAAAACAAAGACCAACCGGTCGACCGCTCTACGCACCGGTCGACCGCTCTCACACTAATTTTTAATGGGGGATTTTTCAAGAGAGGGGATTTTGACCGGTCAACTGCTCCTCACTATCGGTCAACCGCTAGCCTACCGATCAACCGCTCCTCATGACTGGTTGGTCGCGACAAGTTACCTTAGTAATAACCTAGGTTTCCTAAAGAATATTATGGATTTATCTTTTACATATCCCCTTTCTTGTGGAATTGCATGAGTATCCCTAAAATGAACAAGATAAACTAAAAGCATATGGAAGTGTGGGATGAATGTATGGTTGGTTGAGGCGATTGAATGCCATGTGATTTGTGATGATGGTTGTGTGATTGAAAACGGTGGAAGGGCAATGTACACATAATGAACACACTCAATGTGTTTGAAGAAATGCATGTATGGACTCGAGAACTTAAGACTAAGGAAATATGAAATTAAGGCTTAAAGAAATGTTGAATGCAAGGTGTTTGACAAAATGTTTAACAAAGAAATCATGAAATAAATGCCTAGGAAAATGTTGAATATCACGTGTTTGACGAAATGCTTGTATGAAAATTGAACTTAAGATTATGGAATTATGATTAAGGGCTTTCACTAATTTGGTAGTTTAAGACAAATGCAATGTATGTTACTTCAAATCTCAAAGGTTCATTGATAGTTGGTAAATTGGATCAAGGGAGATCGAATTGGGTAGTTTTGACCAAATACAACATATGTTCCTTCTAATCTCACATGTTTAGGGATAAATTAGTAAATTGAATAAATTGCTATATATGTTTTCATTAAATCTCCCATGTCTATGAAAATGTAAGAAATGCAAAGAAAATGGGAACATAAAAACATGAATGAAATACTATCAAGATGTTTAATATCAAGTATTTGAGGAAATGCATGTATAAGAATTTAATGAACTAAACCAAGACTATGAAAGCATGATTTGTAGAGTTTCTCCTAAATGGTAATTATGATTAAAAGTTCCATATCTTTTCTCATATTCTCACATGACTATAAATAGAACTAAAATGCTATGTGTTATCTCTTTTATTATTCCGATCATTATGATTTCCACACATTGCACCACACACACACTCGCATACCTATATGAATCAAGTTTTCTATTATAACTGTATGAAGAACAACCAAAAAAAAAAAACAAGTGATTTAAGACAAGCATGATAAAGCCAGACATTGGGCCGGTCAAGGGTAGGGCATATCCTAGAATATGTCACACCTGGCTCACAAGAAAACAAGACAAGAACAAGTCCAGAAGAGAATTAGAAACGTAAAACATGGAAGAATGTTAGTGTACTTAGACCAGGGCACTAACATCTATTCCCTAGCAAGCATGAAAGGATACTAGTGTACTAAGACAAAGTACAAGCACTAGTATCTGTGTCCAAGACATGAATAATATGAAAGTATGCTAGTGTACTCAGACCAGGTACAGGCACTAGTATATGTTTCCAAGACAAGCATGAAAGGGTGTTAATGTACCAAGACCAGGTACGGGCATTAACATTTGTTTCCAAGACATGATAAAGAATTATGGAAGGATGTTAGTGTACTAAGACTATGTACAAGCACTAACATCTGTTCCCCAGTAAGCATGAGAAGATGTCAATATACTTAGACCAGGTGTAGGTACTGGCATCTGTCTCCAAGTTAAATGAAAAACATGAAAGTATCCTAGTGTACTAAGACCAGGTATAGACACTAGTATATGTTTCCAAGACAAGCATGAAAGAGTGTTAATGTACTAAGACTAGGTATGGGTATTAACATCTGTTTCCAACAAGTATAAGAGGATACTAGTATACTTAGACCAGGTACGTGTACTAGTATCTATCTCCAAGCAAGAATAAAGAAATATGGAAGGATGATAGTGTACTAAGACCAAGTACAGGCACCATCATCTGTTCCCATGCAAGCAAGATTGTAAGAAACTCACGAGCAAGTTAACAAGAAGACTTGCATGATTCTAGCAAGACAAGAAGAAGTCTAATAAGATGTGTAAGGTAACTACTAGATGCATGAGGCATATGAGGAACTCACATGGTAAAGGAAAACACATTGGGTTAAGGCATGAATATAAAGCATGATTTAATATGATATGTTCAAGTTTACATTGTTATTTTGTCTTAGCTTCCGCACTCTGATTTTGTATCTTTGATGATGAACTGTACCTTTCATGTATTATCTTTATTACTATTGTTAGCTAGGGGCTTGTACTTGCTGAGTATTCCATGCTCAGCCGTACATTTTATGTCGGCAGGTACACTACACGATATATGTACCCCGGTTCCTAGGATCGAGGCAGTTCATGGAGAGCAGGAGCTTATTCGGATTGTCATCCAGATGTTAGAGGTTTTGTCAGGAGACCCTATGGTTAGGTTGAGTAGAGAGAGAGATGTATTATGGGTTTTTATTTCCGGGGATATGTGTATCACTTGAGTTGGTAACTCGAGTTATGGATTTATGTACATGTCTTAGTTTATCTTCAGTTATTGTAATCAATTGCACTTGGAATACAGTTAAAATATTAAAGAAATTTTCAGTTCACTATTTAGCTTGCCTTATATGCTTCTACAGGATAATTGTTGTGTTAGATAATGAGCCCAAATATCGCTTAACTCTTAGGGGGTATTTTGGGGCGTTACAGAAGTGGTATTAGAGCCTAGGTATTAGGTTATCTAGGGTCATTTAGAGTTCGATACCACGATTAATACATGGCATTAGGTTTAAGAAAAGAGTCGTATTCTAAGTGTAAACTAATCACTTAGTCTTTGCCTATAACAGGTTGATTTCGATCGAAGTTAGTGCTTATTTTCGCTAGGAAAACCAAAAATTTTATATACTTATACTACTATGTGTGGTATGGCTATGTGGTATTATATGATATGTGGTGTGCATAATATATGTTATATGTTAAGTGCAAACCAATACTTTATGAACAAGTTTCCCAGTTAGACTCACAGTCTAGCCTAGGTGTCGATTGAGAAGGAAGGGGTAGTTTCCTTGTTATACATTGTGTTATTAGGTGTTTATAGGGACTTGTCTTCTGAGTGAGATTATGGGTTCACTGTCATCTCACAAGTCTAGTAGATTTAGAGTCCATACGGAACTAAGGACTTAGATTGAAAAATATATGCCATTATGCGTTTTCTATGTAGTTTCATCGGTTAATTATGCATCTTCTATTACAAACAAGCACAAGTGATACGCCTATATGAGTTCATGCATTCCCATAACTAGTAGGAACATATATAGATATCAATATATCTTAAACAAACTTAGGGATGTTTGATGCACGCTTCTAGATACAGATGCACATTTTCTGCAGCACTTTCTAGACCAGTGCTCAGTCCTAAATGATAAATATATTTTTAAACTCAAAGAATAGATATAATTTTGGACAAGCACATGGATGTCTGATGCACGTTTCTAGATACAGATGCGCGTTAATTCTGCAGCACATTCTAGACCCGATGCTCAGCCCAAAAGGATAAATACATTATAACTGCAAGGATAACCATGCATATCATGCACTTTCATACATAGCATGCACTTTTATACATAGCATGCATTTCATACATGGCATAAGCATCATGCACTTTCATGCATATCATGAGTATTATACATAGCATGAGCATCGCGCATCTCATAAGCATCATGCAGAGCATGGGCATCATACATGGCATTCATTTCACATACCTCGCAAGCACCATGTCAATCTTAGAAGCATCATACCCATCACAGATTCAAAAAGAATGTTGCTAAAATAACCCAATTGTATAATCCACTCGTTAATCTTAGCCTTAAACTGGTTAATGTCTCAGTAGGAAATCAATTAATAACTTCACCGAATAAAAGAACTTAGCTTCGCTAGGAAAACCAGCTGTATGATTATACTATTATGTGTATACTTGGATATATACAATATGCTTATATAGATTATCTTATTGCTCTCAAGTGTAGACTAACAGATTAGTGTTGGTCAAAACTGAAAGTATGCCTCTTTTTAATTTTAGAAAAACAGTTCTTGGGGGGCATACATCGAATCCCAAGATTTGACTAAGATTCTAATTGATTTTATTCAATGAGAGTTAAAATCACAATAAATTTACGACTTTGAAATTGTTAAGTCAAATCCACAATAATAGCGACACTGGCAAAACTTCACAAGTGCCAAGTCTCCTTCGCAATCCACACGGACCTTCTTTTTCTTTAAAGCTTTCTCTAATGGAAGCTAATGGCCCTTCCAAATATCCAGCTCTAGGAATCTTGAATAAAAAATCCAATCTTTTATTATAAAGAACCTTTCTTGATCCTCTTCTTGATCTTCAAAACTAAGAACACAAGAGAGATTAAGTGGGGGTGGAATGGGATGACTGTACACTCTTAGAGAAGAGAGGCTTGGGCGTGAGATAATGAAGGAGGAGAGGGATTTTCTAAAATCTGGAAATTTTAGAATGCTTATACAATAGTGCACACCCACCCTTATTTATAGATCTTTCTTGGATCTTGATCTTATCCTAATCCAATTAGGATATCCTCAAATTAGTTTCCTATTTGGTTTATCTATAATTAATTAGGAATAATCAAAATAGAAACTAATCTTATCTATTAGTAACTAACTAATTATATCTTTATCCTAATCCAATTAGGATTCCTTGATTAGCAAGAAACTAATAGAATCCTTGTCCAACAAGAAATCTTTAATTAGTAACTAAATAACTAAATAACTAACTAACAAACCTTATCTTACAAGGTGTCATTAATTAGAAACTAATTAAAAACATACCAAAACATAATCCTCCATGAAGTGGGCGTCCCACCCTAGGTGGGTCCCACTCTCACACGTCCTCATGGGTTCTAAACCCCTTTTGGTCAATTTAATTATTCTTTTAAAATATTCCCCAATGGGTCCTACCCATTTGGTTTTTCACATTTAATGTGATTCCATCTTTTAGAGCTTCACTATACCATATAGTGATAAATCATTAAATTAAATACTTTAAGAAAGTCCTTGTGTGTGGGATCTAAAGGGATCTCTTATTTCCGGTTGTGGGACCAAGTACTCAATCTTTTGGTTAAAGCATTGTTACTAGGAAACACCTTTCCTATACTCCATTAGGATTATAGAATTTTATCTATATCCCTGGACTTCCACCAATCACAATTAATGTCCATTAACACAATGTGATTAACCCCCAGAAAATAGAGAATTACTTGCAGGTATTTCTATCTCAAGATTTGTTTACAGATCAGTCCCTCCACTTCTAATATTGTTATAAGCTTACGGGACAATATCTAATACTCTCTTTAATCCCTGGCTTATATTGAGAACACATTCTCTTTGATACTTTTAGTCAAACTTGGACTTTCAAAACATTTTAGAAATTCTTTAAAAGAAATAATAATAATAATTACATTTCTTTTATACAGAAAATAAATTCCTCGATAAAACCATTTCAGCAATAAATACCAGCGCTGGGTTTTTCAAGTCCGGTTTTGACAAGTATCAACTCAATATTGTTTACTCTATAAGAGTAGTGGAATCGTTGTCGAGTGTACACACACTTCTTCCAATACAGCGTACATAACCAACGGGCTCGTATTTAGTTCGGTGTGTTGGACATTGACGATTGGCTACATCAAAGCTACATAGGCAAATACTAGAGAAAATGTCAACCTCTCAGGTTAAGGACAATCTGTCAAATGGACTACCCTAAAGATAAAGACAGTATATTTCTAAGGGTATCCACTGAGCGATCTAGTTGCAATATAAGTACTTCTTACTTATATCCACATTTTAGTTAAGAGACCCTTCTCTCAGTGATTGAGATTCATCACTCCGTCATACGAAACTAACAATGTGTAAGTTATTAGGAATACATTGTCCAGATGCATCCTGATTAACTTAGAACAATTTTAGGTCTACAAAGAACCTGAAAAACCATATCTCCTTAGCAATCAATTATCAACTAATTGGATGGTTTTCCTACAATATTACCTAAGGGACAAAGTATTCTCATCCAATGAGATACTTTTGACATATTACCCAATGTAGAAGACAATGTTTGAATGTAAAATATGCATTTATTGATTTAAAAATAGATAAATACAATTCCGGAATGGCTTTGTGGGCATACATGTCTAACAAAAACCGGTTGAAATTTCAACTGAACTAGGCATCATACGCTAGGAAACATTGATTGTATGCTGATATTATTTATTGTATGCTTCTGTGTATTATCATGTTATTATGTATCTATAAACATTAGGTGATTGTCGAAATCGAGGTCGAGATGAGTTAGTTCCAAGTTTGACTCATGTCTTGCTATTATTCTAAGGATTTAATAATGAGACGTGGCAATCGGGGTCATGGTGACCATGCTAGGAGGAAGGGAGGTAATGCTTCTGCAGGGGATGAGTAGCCCAACCTCACTCAAGTCCTGGGCTCCATAGCAGAGACATTGCCTATGCTGGCAGCCAGGCCTACTGCTGCTCCTACACCTCCTCCTGTACACCATGCTACAGGACCTGAAGCATTTAAGAAATTGCATCCACCCATCTTCTATGGGACTACTGATCCAATTGTCACGACCCAAAACCCACCCTATGAGTTAGAGTGAATCTTGGACGACTTATCATGACTTGCTTGCTAAACCAACCTGCAAAACATCTGGAGCATACACAATAGAGGACAATAATAGCAGAAACATAACTACAAAGCACAGCGAAAGTCTAAACAAAACCTCTACGTGTATATTTACATGATCCAAGTTTTATACAAAAAAAAGGGAACGAAAGGTGCGGACAGGCCCGTCAAAATACACCAATCTATTCTCTCAAGCTCACACCCACAACTCACTCACTCAGAATCTACCACCTAATAGTAGCCCTCTATCGGAGGTTCCTCCATAGGTTCCTCGACGTACTCCTCCTCTACCCACGGCCCAGGAGCACAGATATCAAAAGAAACAGTTGCTCAACTATCACCTGCCAACATGAGAAGTACGGCTGAGCATGGAATACTCAGCGGGTACCAAATACTAACCAACAATCATAGCATAACAATAGTAATATATAAAGCAGGAAGCAATTCATATGATAATAGGAAAGTAAAGCAGTTTATAGTCATGCTTGCATCACATAAAGTCGATAAAACTCTTGAAATCATCATGCACTTGACATGACTTAAAATACTCGTTTCGTGCTTGAAAAACTTGTCATGTCTATCTTGCTTGGTCTTGTCGAGCGTGCCATGTCATGCGTGTCATGCGTGCTTGCTTGGAATCTAAACATGCTCATGTACTTGTGAGACGCACTTGTGAGATACACTTGAGAGGGAAGGGAGACCCTTCTTTCATGCTATGCCTTGAGAGGGAAGGGAGACCATTCTTTCATGATATGCCTTGAGAGGGAAGACCCTTCTTTCATGATATGTTCTTGTGAGTGAGGGGAGACCGGAGGGGAGGGAAGTGTAAGCTCCCTCCTATGTGGTGCTTGTTCTTGTCCTCTTGTCAAAAGCAAGGTAAAACATATCGTAAGATATGTCCCACCTCTAACATCCTTCCTCTTGAAAATCATTGGTAAACCATGTCATGCATGCCGTGCTCGTGGAATCGGGTGCATACTTTCGTTTGAAATAAAATATGACATTTTGGGGATTTCAACAATACATAACATATCAATAATTTGAGCAAATAATTATTCATGCAACTTAGGGAAAGCAAGAAATCACACTATCATAAGCCCTAGAAATTTCATAAGCATTTAAGCATGCATTTCTTGATTTACAACTCGTTTTCTTCACCTTGGCATTTCATCAAACACATGGTGTGTACGTTATTCGTTAAAGCCTACATCATACTTTTCTAGGTGGGTTTGTGTTCACAACATACATGTATGTTTATTATTGGTACAATGCCCTTCCCATTTCACTCATCACAATACATACTCTCGGCATCCATCACCCTTTCATCTCCACACAACATCCATCTCATATTTATATTCATACTTTTAGGGAAAACAAGAAAGAAGGGAAAAAAAGGAGAGAATATGAACTAGGAGGGTAGCAAAAGGTACCGACCTTAAATAGAGGAAGAGAACCCTTGCAAGAGCCGAGGTTGAACGCTGCCCTAGCTTTGGAGAACGTGCTCCTCGCTTGCTTGAGCGTGAACTTGAAGAAAAACGAGCTTGTGATGATCTAGGGTCTTCAAACCCTTTGATTTCTTCTCAAATGAAAACCCTAGGTTAGAATCCCCTTTCTCCTCTCTCCTATCTCTCAAAACACTCTAAGTATGGTGAATGAAGCCCTAAAGGCTCGGGCAAGCCTTAATAGGAAAGAGTTTAATGCCCAAAAGATGAAAAAACCCTTACTGAAATTTTGCAAAACGTGATATACTGATCGATCGGTGGTTAATACCGAGCGATCGGTGTTCTTGACCGAGCTCTCGGTCAAAAACATGCTCTCTAGAAAATTTCCCCATACAAAAAAGTTAACCAGTCGATAGCCTTCGATCGATCAGTTGTGGACCGATCGATCTCTACAATGGACCGAGCGATTGGTTGCTCTGCAAATTCTATACTAAGTCCATTTTTTACCCATTCCACTGCTTGGACTTATCCTATTTCCCTTTTTACCTTTTCTAAACATGCTTAGGACCTCTTTAAGTCTTATAGACATTATTACATAGTTTATTTAATTAGTTATAGTGTTCTTGAAGAAATTCTCAAAGATTTCCATTTCTCAATTCATGAAGTTTGGGGACTACATAGGCATCATGCCTTGACACACATCCCAAGGCATATACAAAAGTTCTGGGGCTCTACACCGATGGTGGTTGAGGCCTGGATCATGTAACTGGAAAAGGTATTCAAGGTGCTTCACTGCACTAATGAACAGAGGGTGGATTAGGCTTCCTTCATGCTAAAAGGTGAAGCCGAACATTGGTGGAGAGCTGCGCAGAGGCAAAGGGATGCTGGTAAGGCAGGGGAACCGTGGACTTGGGAAGAGTTCGTGGATGCGTTGTATCTGCAGTACTTCCCTGCATTCGTCAAAGAACAAAAAGACATTGAGTTCTTGACTCTGGAACAGGGGTTGATGAGCGTGGCCGAGTATGAGGCCAAGTTTGTTGCACTATCCAGATATGCCCCGCATCCAATCTCGCCGGAACACTTGCGCGTTAAGCAGTTTGAGAGAGGACTACGGGCCTCTATTCGAAATAGAGTCTCTTTGTTCCAAGCAAAAACCTGGGGAGAGGTGGTGGACAAGGCAAGGATCACCGAGAAGAATTCCAGGGAGTTCTTCAACAGGAGAGCCAGTGGCATGAGCGAGAGTGGCAAGGTTCATTGCCAATCCTATGGTTCTGAGCCACCACAGAAGAGAGTCAGAACGGATCCATACCAATCCTCTGGATCTACACAGATGCAGAGTCATTCCATTGCACCATAGGCTCCAAGTCCTACTCCTATGCAAGTCACACGTCAGGTGCAATCGATATCTTCAGCATCTACATCCAAGTTCTGCAGTTACTGTAAGAGGAAGCATTTGATTGGGGAATGCCGAGTTCTTACAGGAGCATATTACCATTGTGTTGACATGGGACACCGAGTTAGAGATTGTACAAGCCGTCGACCTCGTGCTCAAACCCAGGGAAATAGACTCCCAGGCCAACTGCCCACGCAGCAAGAGTCCTATTAGGCTTCGAGGCTCCAGCAGCCCACACAGCCGCCTCGCCAGGCTAACCAGGGGCAAGCCTTTGCCACATCAGGACAGGAAGCTCAAGAGCCAAATGATATGGCATAGAGTTGTGAGAGAGAGAATAAAATTTTTGTTTTATAAAGGATGATGTAATGTTGTGTTTTCAGTATGTTGCCTAAATGTATAAAGGTGTTGGTTATGTTTTATGATATTTTGTGCACTTGAAGAAAAAATTGATTTGTGTGAATGTTTATGCATCTCTCCATTAAACTAATGTAATTTCTAAAGGCTTCTCCTTTAGTGTCCTGGGAATGTTCTTGGAGGAATAAGTGTGGGATAAGTATCCCCACTAATTGTACCGTAGCTCTAATTTCGAGAAATTCCTATAAGGGGGGGGGGGGGGGAGAATGTGGTGCCCTGAATTTCACATGCCCTGTTCATGTGAATAGGGCAATGAATAGTGTCATGAATAGTATCTACGGCTGAATGCATAAGGTATGGTCTTGAAAGATTCTCAACGAAAATGAGGGATTGGTTTTTCAACTTTGTTTGAACAATATATGTTAACGTGTATAAAGGCCTTAGGAATGTTTGTTGGCCAGGTAATGACCCTAAAGGGGGGGTGAATAGGGTCTATGGCAGCTTTTAAAAAATTGAACTACAAATCCAAAAGTGCGGAATAAAGTTAAATATGCAACAAGCTGAACTGTAGAATATTTAAAGGAAAGAGAGAAGAGATAAGGAGAATGCAAACTCAAGATTTCTTTACGAGGTTCAGCAATCCAGCCTACTCCCCGCCTCAGCTCCCAGCTAGAGGATTCACCACGATTCCTTAATCGCACTGGCTCCTTCATAGGTGGAGTCCAAACCTTTACAATCTCTCTTATAGGTCGAGATATTACCTTACAAGCTCTCCTTTATGCCGAGTTGAAACCTCTCAAGAGCACAATCCTCTCTTGAAATAACTGAAGCAACAGCTTTAGTACAAGAATCCTGGATTCTTGACTACTTTCAATAAATGAGTTTTTGGATTAAAAATCCGAAGAGAAAGCTCCTTAAATGAGCTGAATAAGAGTGAAATACAAACTCTAATTAAGTCTCTCAAAGAAGGTAGGAGTCAAGTAAGCTCAAGAGAGAATTTTTGGGGATTTTCTAAGTATGAGAGTAAGTGAAAATCAATAGCAGTGAATAGGTGGTTGATGGGAGTTATTGCTGTGATCAAGAGTTGTTATATGTTCATAAATGAACTCCTTTTATAGCATTTGATCCAATAGTGCCGTCGGGGTAGCATTAAATGCTTTTAGGTCTGTTGCAAACTAGCCATTATAAAGATTTTTCAGTTTCAGACATGATTTCGTCGACGAAGTGGAGTTCCCATTTGAGTTCATCGTCGAATTCAAAAGTTGGAATTTTAATTTTAAAAATCCTGTAATGACTTCGTCGCCGAAGTTAACCCAACCAAAGATTTCGTCGCCGAAATCAAGAAACAGAACTGAATTTGAAAATTTCTGTAATGACTTCATCGCCGAATTCAATCTACCCAGAGAATTTGTCGACGAATCCAGAGTAAAAATTCTGAATTCAGTCTTGGATCACATTGAAGGAATGTGATTGATTTCCTAGGTTAATTAGCTATACTCTTATCATAATTTTATGATTAATTAGAGATTTGGAGTGATCTTCAAAAAAAGTCCTGGGCTCCTATGGTCAATCTATGATTCTTGAGCTTTTCAACTTACCATTCTTTTGAGGACATTTTACATAAGTCCTATACATTCTCATAATAAAAAGTAAATACATTTAAAAATGATGAGAGATGATCTTGGCTTGACTTGGATCTTGTGATTTTGCCTTTTGTCTTCAATGGACCTGACTTGGACTAAGGTCTTATCTTGGATCTTCATCTTGTGTTCAGTGAGTTGAACTTCCTCTTGGGTAATTTCCATCATTTTTCATGATTGGAGTGCTATCAACTTATGTAATCTGAAATGTTCACGCACTTAAATGGTTTTATTAGTACCAAATATTTCATTATATTATTATGTTATTATCAAAATTAATAGGGGTACTTATGGTTGTAACCCTGAGGCTAACAATCTCCCCCTTTTTGATGATGACATAACATTGTAATGAAATTGGGTTAAGCTCCCCCTCACGACATGTTTTTCATAAAATCTTTGAGGTAAGCTCCCCCTACGCATATGGATTTGTAAACATAATCACAGTTGTTATTTAGATGGATATTTATGATGAGGTAAAGGATATATAACCCTGGTTATGTACCAAGAAAAGTTCCTCAAAGATAAGTTTCAATTTTAATTTCTCTTTACAACATATAATTTCTATTCACAACATATTGGATCAAGACAAGAAGAGAATTGCATAAGCAAAAGACATATTATGTGTGTACTGCCAAGGATGCAAAAAAAACATAATATTTCAAATAGTTCAAATGTCATTTCATTTATCAATCATCAATCATCAAATTTTCAACAAATTTAAATTTTCATTATATTTCATGTTTCTCCCCCTATGTCAACATCAAAAAAATAAAGAAAAAAAATTACAGCCCGTCTACTTTCTGCTTTTTGATGAGGTTTGCAACCTTTGAGAGGACATCTTCTGATGGCTCAGCTAGATCGGAGTCATCATGGGAGTCTGAGGAAGAGGAGGTGGTATCTGAGTCTGAAGGAAGGGAGATGATAGGGGAATCAGTAGCTTGACCCCTTTTGGAGGGGGTTACCTTTATTGGTCTCTTGCCTTTGGAAGAAGAGGGAGCTTGAGAGGGAGGCTGAGAAGGAGTGGCTCCACTAGCCAGACTCATTAGAAAATTATTCATTTTCTTCAACTCATCAGTGGCCCGCGAGGTAATTGAGGCAGCTATGGAGTCATGCTCTACCACATCCAAAAGAAACTTGCCTTGGGTCTTCAACTGAAGAGCTGACAATTCTACAATTCCTTGGATTGTCTTTGTGACCTTCTCCATTCGGATACTTTCTTCGGATTGTTCTGCCCCCAATCTATGTAGAAATGAAGATATAGAGTCAACTCTATCTTTGGTGACTGAGGCATCCATGTTAACTGTCCCTAAGACAGAGTATGTGGTATTGGCACACTCTCTAAGATCATTATGCACCGGGGCAATAGAAGACTGGATTGCTTTGGGGATTTTGCTCATCTCAGACTCAAGAGCTGCAAAACGGAAGAGAGTAGAGGAATGGAGATTCTGAAGAGTTTCCCTTGATTCGATTTAAATGGTAGTTAGATTTTCCCTTGTTCCTGCCATAAAGGAGAGCAGGGATGCCTTTATTTCCTCTTGAAAAGCCTGCTGGCTAATCCTCATTTTCAACTAAAACTGCTCCATGCTGGAAGACATGGAGGCAATCTGCCCTGTCATGATGTTCAACTGCTCATCTGAAGTTGCTGGCCTACTGGGCACCTCATAGAACTGACCAAGGTCCTCAAAATGAGGAGACACCTATCTACGAGAACTCTCTGGAATCTCTCCAGCATCCACGAAATCAGACCAATCAGGCAGCTCATTTCTGGTGTGATGCTCACCCTGAAGCTCATCTGTAGGATCCTCTTCTGGTACTGACTGCTGCTCAGCCTGGGGTTCCTCCTCTGATACTAAATCTTGCTGCTGCTCAGTCTGAAGTTCTGCTGTGGGTGCAGATGAAGAGGGAGCAGAAAAAGGTATAGATGGAGTATGAATAGGAACTGGAGTACTGGAAGGAAGGGAGGAGGACTGAGAAGCAGAGGGTTTGGGAGTCCAAACCTTCTGGGAGTCATTCCAGATATAGCCCATTCTTTGAATGGTTGCTTTGCTATAAATGGAGGAATCATCAGGGGTGACAATATCTATTTGAGAGGCTAAAGGAACATTAAAGTGTTTAAAGATTTTAGTCAAAGCCTGACCAAAAGGGAGACACCCTGATTTTCTCTTAAATGCATCATCCATACAATGGATAATGATGTAGGAGAGATCAATGGGTGTGGAGGTAAGGATGCACCACATAAGGAATACATCGAAGTAGGTGAGATACTCCCTACCACCAGCCCTGGGAACTAGGTTATAAGTGATTATGTGGTGAATCACTCTAGCAGTGAGGGTAAGATCTTTAACCTTAGGTTGAAAAGGAGAAGTGAAATCTTGGTTTATGCACATCATTTTCAGTGCTTCAACCACATCAAATCCTTCATGATTGGTCCACTGACCATTCACAAAGGTTTGAAGGGTACACTGAGGGATCTTTAAAATTGAGTGCAATTGATTTAAATGAAGAGAAATGTTTTTACCTAAGACAAATGAGGTAATAAGAGATTCGGATTGATTGAAATGGAAGTGAGTATAAAAGAGTTTGACTAACTTAGGAAACATGGGTTCATTTGATTCAAGAAATTTATCCCATTTTAGGGTAGAAAAGAGAGTTTTTATGGGTTCGAGCCCATAGGCATCAAAACTAATGAAATTAACAACTTTACCGTATAGAGAGGAATGAGATAGGAATTTTTCTTTGAATAATTTCTCGAACTTTGCTTCCTTGAACTTTACTAGGACTGGAGTTGAACTTGAGGCCGGTTCTTTTCCTTTGTCGGTTCGTGATTTCTTCTTTGGTGGCTCCATAGATGCATTCTTCATTCTAGGAGGCATATTCTGAGAGATTTAGAAAGATTTGCTAGAGCTTGGAATAAAGAAGTGTGCACGAGCAATGGAATAGGGGCTTTGGAGGGAAGGATTAGGTTTGAAAAAGTTCGGATTTTGGGGGTTACTATTTATACACACGACTCAATTCGTCGCCGAAATGGGTTTCGTCCCTGAATTCGTCGCCGAAATTTAGTTAGGAGCCCTAATGTGTTTAATTTCGGATTGACTTCGTCGACGAAATGGATGACTCATCCAGGTTCGTCGCCAAAATGGGTACAGAAAACATTCTGTTTTCTATATTTCCCAAAGATTCGTCGCCAAATCATATTCTAGATTGAATTCGTCGCCAAATTCAGTCCTGAATATGAAGAATTGTTTTTTTTTTTTTTTTAGTTTTCTACCTATTTTCCTTTAAGTCAAAGATTCATCAAGACATTTAAAATAATCATAATGTATTCAAATCAATCTAATTATCAATCAAGTAAGTTATAGGCAAGTCAATCTTTGATTACTTTTGATAAATCAATCTATTTATCAATCAAGTAACTTAATCAATTTTTGATTACTTTTGATTAAGTTAAATCACTTAGACAAGTCAAACCCAGTTCTCTTCTCAAAGCACTAAATCTATCAGAATGTAAAGGTTTGGTGAAAATATCAGCAAGCTAATTAATTGTATCAACAAATTCCAAGATAACATTTCCATTTTACACATGATCTCTAATAAAATGATATCTTATTTCTATGTGTTTAGTCCTTGAGTGTTGAATAGGATTCTTAGTCATACAAATAGCACTTGTGTTATCACACTTAATAGGAATTTTAGTATAGATAAGTTTAAAATCTTCTAGCTGTTGTTTCATGTAGAGAGTTTGAGCGCAACAAAGTCCAGCTGTCATGTATTCAGCCTCAGCTATGGATAAGGCCACTGAATTTTGTTTCTTACTAAACCATGAAACAAGAGAATGTCCTAAAAAGTGACAAGTTCTACTAGTACTTTTTCTATCTACTTTGCATCTAACAAAGTCTCCATCTGAATAGCTTATTAGATCTAAGTTTGTGTCCTTTGAATACCATAAGCCTAAATCAATTGTTCCAAGTAAGTATCTAAAGATTCTTTTTACAGCAGTTAAGTGAGATTCTTTTGGACAGGATTGGAATCTTGCACAAATGCAAACACTGAACATAATGTCCGGTTTGCTTGTAGTGAGATACAAAAGGCTTCCAATCATGCTTCTATAGAGTTTTTCATCAATACTTTTCCCTTTTTCATCCTTATCAAGTTTGGTTGATGGACTCATAGGAGTATCCATTATTTTAGTGTTTTCCATTCCAAACTTTTTAAGTAGTTCCTTAGTATATTTAGCTTGATTTAACGAAAGTTCCTTGTTTGGTTTGTTTGATTTGAAGTCCTAAGAAAAATGTTAATTCACCCATCATACTCATTTCAAATTCTTTTTGCATTGTTTTAGCAAACATTCTACAGAGAGATTCATTTGTTGATCCAAATATGATGTCATCTACATAGATTTAGATTATTACCATATCATCATTTTTGGTCATTATGAATAAAGTTGTGTCAATTTTACCTCTTGTGAATCCGTTTTCAATTAGGAAGCTACTTAGCCTATCATACCAAGCTCTTGGAGCTTGCTTTAATCCATATAAGGCTTTAGTTAACTTAAATACATGATTAGGAAATTTATGATTTTCAAAACAAGGAGGTTGATTTACATAAACTTCCTCATTGATATACCCATTTAGAAATACACTTTTTACATTCATTTGATATAGTTTAAATTATTTATGACTAACAAATGCAAGTAACATTCTTATAGCTTCTAGTCTAGCAACCGGGGCAAATGTTTCATCATAATCTATCCCCTCTTCTTGGTTTTAACCTTGAGCTACTAATTTTGCTTTATTTTTAACTACATTCTCATTTTCATCCTTTTTATTCCTGAAGACTCATTTTGTTCCAATAATAGATTTGTCATTTGGTCTAGGTACTAGATCCCAAACTTGATTTCTATCAAATTGATTTAACACTTCTTGCATAGCAATGCCCCATGAGTCATCTTCAATAGCTTCTAAGGCATTTTTAGGTTCAATTTGACCTAGGAAAGCAAGATTCATTAGATTTCTTCTTTTTCTAATCCCTTGTTCCATATTACCAAGTTTTAGATCCTTAGGGTGATCTTTTATTAGTTTCCAAGCTTTAGGAAGTTGATAGGATTCTTCATTTTCAATTTCTTTTTCATTATCTATTTCAATGGAGTTGTTACTTAATTTTTCTTTTCCTTGATCATTTTTATTTTCTTTGTTGATTTGTAAATTAGATATTGCTTTTGGAAGATTATCAATTTCATCTTCCATATCAGTATTGATTTTGTTAAAAGGATTTGATTCATCAAAAACTACATGAATTGATTCTTCAACAATTAATGATTTCTTGTTAAATACTCTATAAGCTTTGCTATTAGTAGAGTATCCTAAGAAGATTCCTTCCACAGATTTAGCATCAAATTTCTTAAGATGTTGTTATCACTAAGTATGAAGCATTTACATCCTAACACCTTAAAATAACTTATATTAGGGATTCTTCCATTCCAAAGCTCATAGGGAGTTTTATTTAGTTTATTTCTTATAACAACTCTATTAATTACATAACATGATGTGTTAATGGCTTCAGCCCAAAAATAATTTGGTAATTTATTTTCATTGAGCATTGTTCTAGCCATTTCTTGAAGAGATCTATTCTTTCTTTCTACTACACCATTCTGTTGTGGAGTTCTAGGTGCTGAAAAATTATGATTAAAACCATTTTCATCACAAAATGATTCAAGTTCTTTATTTTTAAATTCTCATCCTCTATCACTTCTTATGTTGTTAATAAAATAACCTTTTTCATTTTGAATTCTTTTACGAAACTTTTTAAATAGAGAAAGTGCTTCATTTTTATGAGAAAGAAATAGTAACCATAAGTATCTTGAAAAATCATCCACTATAACAAAAGCATAAGTTTTTCCAGCTAGGCTAGCTACTTCATTTGGACCAAAAAGATCCATATGCAAAATTTCTAAGGGCCTAGTGGTAGAAATCATTTTTTTGGTTTGAAATGAAGATTTTATTTGTTTTCCAAGTTGACAAGCATCACAGATTTTGTCTTTGATAAATTTAGTTTTAGGTAATCCTTTAACTAATTTATTTTTAGAGAGTTTAGACAAAAGATCTATACTAGCATGTCCTAGTCTCCTATACCATAACCAGCTAGCTTCCTCTATAGCAGAGAGACATATCATGTTTCGAGATTTAAGTTCATCAAAATCTAAGGTATAAGCATTTTCATTTCTATGTGCTACAAATAAAGTATTTAGATTATTTTTATCCTTAATCATGCAGATATTTGACTTGAATGAAACATTCAGTCCCTTATCACAAAGTTGACTTGTCGCGACCCAAAACCCACCCTAGGAGTTAGAGTGAACTTTGGACGACTAATCATGTCTCACATGACTTACTTGAAAAACCACCCTGCAAAAACCCACAGAGCATATACAATAGAGGACAAAAACAGCAGAAACATACTCTAATCATGGCACAGCGGAAGTCTAAACAAACCTCTATGTATATACGAATCCAAGTTTATACAAAAAGTAACCAAAAGAAAGTGCAGACAGACCCGCCAAAATACATGGATGTATATCTCTCATCTCACCCAAAGCTAATCCACTCAGAATCTAACACCACCTACTGATAACCCTCTACGGGAGGTTCCTCCAAAGGCTCCTCGACATACTCCTCTTCCACCCATGGACCAGGAGCACAAACATCAAATGGAGCAGCAGCTCCCTCAGAACCTGCCGACATAAGAAGTACGGCTGAGCATGGAATACTCAGCGGGTACTAAATACTAACCAACAATTATAGTATAAAAATGGCAATACATAAATCAGGAGCAATACATATATGTTAGACGGAAACAATTCATATCATAAAAAGAAGTAAAACAATTTATAATCATGCTTGTATTTCGTAGAAAGCCGATAAAACCTCTTGAAAACATCGTGCACTTGACTTGGCTTGAAATGTCTTTTCGTACTTGAAAGCTTGTCTTGTCTATCTTGCTTGATTCTTGTATGTCGTGTCATGTCATGCGTGCTTGCTTGTGATCATGTAACTTGTGAGATACACTTGTAAGATGTACTTGTGAGATGCGCTTGTGAGATGCCTTGAGAGGGAACGGAGGCCCTTCTTTATGCAATGCACTTGAGAGGGAAGGGAGACCCTTCTTCATGATATGCATGTACTTGCGAGGGAAGGGAGGCCCTTCTTCATGATATGCACTTGTGAGTGAGGGGAGACCCCTCGTGGAATGTTGGTTCTTGTCTTCTTGTGAAAAGCGAGGTAAAACATATCGTAGGATATGTCCCACCTCTATCCATGTTCTTGAAAACCTCGATAAATCATGCCATGCATGCCGTGCTCGTGGAAACCGTGTACATACTTGCATTTAAATTTAAAGATGACATTTGGGAAATTTCACAACACATATAGCATCAATGATTGAGCAATGAAATATTCATATCATTTAGGGAAAAACAGGAAACACACTATCATAGGCCCTAGCAATATTCAGAATTTATTAGGCATGCATTTACTAATTTACAGCTCACTTTATTCACCTTGGCATTTCATCAAACATGGTGATTTCATTATGGATTTACCGTACAACATGCTTTTCTAGATGGGTTTTACTCAACTCATACATGTATGTTCATTATTGGAACAATGCCCTCCCCATTTTAATCATCACTACACAACCATTGGCATCTAATCGCCCATTCCATCTCCATTCACCATTCACCATTCATAACCGTCCATCTCATAGCACAAGTGTAAATAAGGGAAAATCAAAAGAAATAGAGGGGAAAAGAGGAACTATAACTAGGAGGGTAGCAAGAAGTACCGACCTTGAAGAAATGAGGAAGAAATCCCCTTTCCAAAACGACAGTGAGTTGCTGCCCTAGCTTGGAACACGAGCTTCGCACGAGCTTGAGCCGAGATCTTGAAGAAAACCGAACTGGAAGTGATCTAGGGTTTCAAAACCCTTTGATTTCTCTCCAAAATGGAAACCCTAGGTTGGAATCGCCTTCTCCCCTTTCTCCTATTCTCTCAAACTCTCTAAGTGTCGAATGATGCCCTAAAGGCTCGGGTTAAACTCTTAAGGTAAGAGTGAACCGACCAAAAGACTATAATATCCTTACTGGAATTTCTGTAAAAACACGAATGCTGAACACGTTGAGCTGTGAACAGTGCTAACTCGTTGTGCTGTGAATAGTGCCAACTCGTTGTGCTGTGAATAATGCCAACTCGTTGTGCTGTGAATAGTGCCAACTCGTTGTGCTGTGAATAGTGCCAACTCGTTGTGCTGTGAATAGTGCCAACTCGTTGTCCGTTGTGAATAGTACCAAACACGTTGTCCGTTGTGAAGGGTGCCGAACCCATTGTCACGTTGTGTCATGCATAGTGCTTAGCTCGTAGTCTGTTGTCTTATGTACAACGTGCCCGTTGTGCTGTACAATGTACCCGTTGTGAGCTGTACAACGTACCCGTTGTGAGCTGTACAATGGATGCACAACGTATACGTTATCAGAGTACATTGTCTGTGCTACGTTATCAGAGTAAGACGTCAGAGCACGTCCTTAGTGCCTTCCGAGCTACGTTCTGCCTACAGGTTCAGACTGTTTTGGTCATATCTTTTGACTCGTTCGTCCGATTTTGACGATTCAGCTTGCATTGGGCTCGTACTTCGAAAAGGAACATTTCTGACATTTTGAAATTTCTAATTTATTCCTTATTTATCAATTATACCTCTTTAAAGGCAAAATGACAACGAAAGTGTCATGCATTAACTATGAAAAGGTCAGGGGCTCTACATGACTGATACTAATGAGATTATGTTTAAGTCCATCAACAAGTAGTACATTCTCAATAAAAACAGATTTATTCTTACCAATGTTACCTATGCCAATGATCTTCCCTTTAGCATTGTCTCCAAATGTTACATGACCGTCATCCTTTGAAGTGATTGATGCAAATAGTTCCTTGTTCCCGGTCATATGCCTTGAGCATCCACTGTTCAAGAACCATGTTGTCTTGAAAGTTCTTGATTTGAAGCATACCTACACATCCAATTCAAGTAATTCCAAGATACTTTCCCCCCGATATCCAAAAAATTTTGGATGGTACCCAAAGTGATCTGGGTTCTGGTTTGGGAGGATTAGTTCCCTTAGGAACCCATATCATTCTTGGTCCTTTATGGTTAGATTTGGAAAGAGAAGATGTTCCTTTTGGAACCCAAACTTTCCTAATTATTTTACCATTATAAAATGAGGTGGATGGTGGAGTTTGGTGATTACTTAATTTTGTAAAGAAGTTTTGATAATCTTTTTATTTTGAAAAAGTATTATAACCAAGTCCAGCCTTGCTAAAAACACATCTTTGCTGTCCTAAAGGTCTTTCTAGGTTCTTTTGACCATTTGTGAATGTGAGGACAGTATTGGTCATATCGCGACCCAAAACCCACCCTAGGAGTTAGAGTGAACTTTGGACGACTAATCATGACTTGCTTGACAACCAACCTGCAAAACCTACAGAGCATATACAATAGAGGACATTATAGCGGAAACATAACCATAAAGCACAGCGGAAGTCTACCAAACCTCTATGTATATACATTCGCAAATCCAAGTTTATACAAAAAGTAACCAAAAGAAAGTGCGGACAGACCCGCCAAAATACATGGATATAATCTCTCATCCCACCCACAGCTAATCCACTCAGAATCTACAACCACCTAATGGTAACCCTCTACTGGAGGTTCCTCCAAAGGCTCCTCGACATACTCCTCTTCCACCCATGGACCAGGAGCACAAACATCAAATGGAGCAGCAGCTCCCTCAGAACCTACCGACATGAGAAGTACGGCTGAGCATGGAATACTCAGCGGATACTAAATACTAACCAATAGTCATAGCAAAACCATAGCAGTATAGGAAGCAGTAAGCATTTCACATATATAAAGCAGGAGCCATCAATATCACAACAAGGAAATAAGGCAATTTATAATCATGCTTGCATTTCATGAAAAGCCGATAACACCCTCGAAAACACCGTGCACTTGACTTGACTGAAAATACCATTTTCGTGTTTGAAAACTTGTCATGTTTGTCTTATCTTATCATATCATGTGTGTCATGCCATGTCATGCTTGCTTGGAAAGTAAACTACTTGTGAGGGAAGGGATGTAACGCCCCAAAATCCCACCTAGGAGAGATGAGGCTTTGGCGACGTCACTTACACTTAAAACCATCCTGCAAGAGTATACAAGGCATGCCAAAATAGTGAATTGAAATTTTCTTTAATAACTTAACAGTATCCCAAGTACAACTGTATACAATAACTGAACATAGGCCAAAACATATACAAGAAATCCTTAACCTGAGTTACCCACTCAAGTGAGACAATATCCCCAGAAATAAAAACCCAAAATACATGTCTCTCTCTCACTCAACCCAACCGTAGGCCACATGCCGAGACTCCTAATATCTGGGTAACCATCCGAATCACCTCCTGCTCTCCCTGAGCTACCTCGATCCAAGGGACCAGAGTCCTTATCTCATATAGTGTACCTGCCGACATAAAAGTACGGCTGAGCATGGAATACTCAGCGAGTACAAGCTACTAGCTAACAATAGTAATAACATTAACATGCCATACAGGACACAGTTCATCATAAAGTTACATGATCAGAGTGTGGAAGGAAACAAGGTAACAGTTACATAATCCTGAACAAAATCAATTAAATCATACTCTAATTTCATGCTTTACCATACATATTTCAATATCTTATAAGTCTTGTAGGTTCCTTATGCGAGTTCTTATAGCCTTTCTTATGAGCTT
This sequence comes from Tetracentron sinense, assembly GCA_015143295.1. Classification (NCBI taxonomy): domain Eukaryota; kingdom Viridiplantae; phylum Streptophyta; class Magnoliopsida; order Trochodendrales; family Trochodendraceae; genus Tetracentron; species Tetracentron sinense. The sequence continues at coordinate 39,119 of JABCRI010000670.1, read as the reverse complement.
ACGAGTTCTTCTGAGCTTTCGAGTTCTTATAAATTTCTTGTGAGCATACAAGTCCTTGTGAGTTCTTCACTAGTGGCGCCCTTCGTACCATCCCACTAAACACCCACCCAAAGTAGCTTGGGAATATCAGATGGTTAGTGGCGCTCCCCAGGCCATCCCACTATCTTACAAGTTCTTACAAGTTCTTACGAGTTCTTTACTAGTGGCGCCCTTTGTACCATCCCACTAAACACCCACCCAAAGTAGCTTGGGAATATCAGATGGTTAGTGGCGCTCCCCAGGCCGTCCCACTATCTTACAAGTTCTTACAAGTTCTTACGGGTTCTTTACTAGTGGCGCCCTTTGTACCATCCCACTAAACACCCACCCAAAGTAGCTTGGGAATATCAAATGGTTAGTGGCGCTCCCCAGGCCGTCCCACTATCTTATAAGTTCTTACAAGTTCTTCAAGTCCTTACAAGTTCTTACGAGTTCTTGACCAGTTCATATTCTCTTGAAATTGGGTATGTCTAGAGGCCGTTCATAGTCCGTCGCAAACTAGCACCCCTCACGCTTGACTGTTCCTGTTCTTGTTCTTGTTCTTGTTGTTTCATATACTTATATTTTAGAAAACTGGTTTGTGCATGCGCGCGTGCGTGTGCTTGACAATTTGTGAGCATAATAACATGAACTAATTAAAGGGACATCATACGGGATTTATAATTTCCTCTAGGCATGTGAGTTTTAAAGTCAACATATTGAGTGTTCTAGCAAAAGTACACCATTGAGAAAAACTTCCTAATTCATGCTTTCATATTCTTGGTTCTAATTCCAATTCATGCATTTCAACGAACACCTAGCATTTGACATCATTGTAGATCTTTTTATTCATGTTTTTCCTATTCAAGCGTTTCACCATTTGGGGACTCCATATAGCATTTCCACTTTCTATTGATAGTCATGTGTGTATGTAAGCGATATAAAGAGCATTTGATCAATTTCACCTCTTAGGGAACAACACCAAAATCATGCGTGTTATAGACTTAATTAAGCATACTACTTCTCATACAAGCATTTTAACAAACATGTGGTGTTCAACATTATTATAATCATTTATGCATACTTTTTCTTGTTCTAACATTTCATCAAACATATGGTGTGTTCGTTATGAGTACAATGCCCTTCCACCATTTTCCAACATACATCCATCACAACACATGGCATCCAATCACCTCATCCACATCTAACATCTCCCCTCCACAATTTCCTCTCTATCTTGTTTGTTTTTGGGATTTAATAAAGTAAAACAAGAAAAGAATAGACTAAAGAAATCCACAACCATGCTTTTAAAACAACCTAGGTTATTACTAAAGTAGTTAGTAGGGTGTACTAACCTTGAAGAAGAGAAGAAAACCCTTGAAAAATGCCGTGGAGAACGCTGCCCTAGCTTGGAATGGGACTCCACACGTGCTTGAGGTTGGATTTGAGAGATCCAAGCTTTAGAGATGGTCGTGGGTTCCAAAACCCCTTGATTTTCTCAAGTTGATGCCCTAGGGTGAAAACCCCTTCTCTCCTCTCTCACTCCCTCTCAAAATATGTCTAAGGGTGTTTATGAACCCCCTTGGCTCGAGCCAACCCTTAAAAATAAGGGTGGAGTGGCCAAAAGACCAAAAAAACCCCTAAAAAAATTCTGAAAATCGCGTAGGACCGATCGATCGGTGGTTTTGACCGATCTCTCGGTAGTGACTGGTGCTGCAAAACGCACTTCAGTATTTTGCTCATAACTTTTGACTCGGTTCTCCATTTTTGACAATTCAACTTGCGTTGGATTCGTCTTTCGAAGAGGAACAACTTTTATGTTTTAAAGAAATTCTAATTCTTCTTTATTCATAGACCAAAATTCCCCTAAAGCTGACTGGTCTGCAATGGGTTGCGACAGCCCAGATTTGCAGCCAATCCGATCTTGGGAATCCCACTTTTGACTCTACTCTGACTCAAAATCAGGGAAAGTGATCAACATGAACCTTGAAGAGGGTTCTAATACCTTTCCAAAAAATTCAGTAATCACTCGATTCTGAACAACAATGACTAAACTAGAGCCCTTTAAAGTTGAAGCAAATGCCGAGACATACCTTTTCAACACCTAGAACACCTCGAGTGTTTTCACACTCTTTTCTCTTGTGTCCAACACCCTGCTGATACCTCATAAATCACTATCCATAAGTATTTAACCCACCTCAATGATCATTAAATTCACACCGACATGCATGAGAGACTCCGGCCTCTCGATGCCTCATGCACTAGCACTATTCACCAACAACCCATTGAAACACTTAGGGTATTTGTACCCTTGATTTCACCCACTTAGAGTATCTTTACACTCTCTTTTTACAACTCAAACCATGTACCTAAAACCCTCAATTGACTAATCATAATATCAAGAACACAATGGGAGGCCTTAGGCCTTCACACATATCATACAAGGGCACCTTTCACTGGCACTATTCATAGTATAGTGAACTTGAATTTCCGGGGTTCTACAAGGGAGACCCTTCTTCCTAAATGCCCATGCTTGTCATGTCATGTATCATGCTTGCTTGTTCGGAAAAGTAATCTACTTGTGAGGAAAGGGAGACCCTTCTTCCTAAAATGCTCATGCTTGTCATGCCATGACATGTCATGCTTGTATCATGCTTGGAAAAGTAAACTACTTGTGAGGGAAGGGAGACCCTTCTTCCTAAATGCTCATGCTTGTCCTTGTGAGATGTACTTACGAGAGAAGGGAAACCCTTCTCATGATAATGCATGATTGACTTGTCCTTGCCAAGAGCGAGGTAAAACATATTGTAGGATATGTCCCACCTCTAACCATGTTCTTGAAAACCTCGATAAATCATGTCATGCATGCCGTGCTCGTGGGAACCGTGTACATACTTGTATTTAAATTTAAATATGACATTTGGGTAATTTCACAACACATATAACATCAATGATTGAGCAATGAAATATTCATATCATTTAGGGAAAGCAAGAAACACACTATCATAGGCCCTAGCAATATTCATAATTTATTAGGCATGCATTTCCAAATTTATAATTCATTTTATTCGCCTTGGCATCTCATCAAACATGGTGTGTTCATTATTCATTATTCATTTAAACCTAAATCATGCTTTTCTAGGTGAGTTTACTCATATCATAAAGGTGTGTTTATTATGGATACAATGCCCTCCCCATTTTAATCATCACAACACCACCCTTGGCATCCAATCGCCCATTCCATCTCCATTCACCATTCACAACCATCCATCTCATAGCACATGTGTAAATGAAAGAAAATCAAAAGAAATAAAGGGGAAAGAGGAACTATAACTAGGAGGGTAGTAAGAAGTACCGACCTTGATCAAGTGAGGAGAAATCCCCTTTCCAAAACGACTCTGTAGCTGCTGCCCTAGCTTGGAGAACGCTCTCCACGAGTGCTTGAGTCGAGATCTTGGAGAAGAGCCGAGCTTGATGTGATCTAGGGTCTCAAACCCCTTTGATTTCTCTTCCAAAGACAAGCCCTAGGTTGGAATCGTCTTCTCCCCTTTCTCCTATTCTCTCAAACTCTCTAAGTGTTGAATGATGCCCTAAAGGCTCGGGTTAAACTCTTAAGGTAAGAGTGAACCGACCAAAAGACCATAATACCCTTACTGAAATTTCTACAAAAACACGAGTGCCGAACACGTTGGGCTGTGAACAGTGCCAAACACGTTGTGCTATGAATAGTGTTGAACACGTTGTGCTGTGAACAGTGCCAAACACGTTGTGCTGTGAATAGTGCAGAACATGTTGTGCTGTGAACAGTGCCAAACACGTTGTGCTGTGAATAGTGCTGAACACGTTGTGCTGTGAATAGTGCTGAACACGTTGTCCGTTGTGAATAGTACTGAACACGTTGTCCGTTGTGAATAGTGCTGAACTCGTTGTCCGTTGTGTTATGTACAACGTGCCCGTTGTGAATAGTGCTGAACTCGTTGTCCGTTGTGTTATGTACAACGTACCCGTTGTCTGCTGCACGACGTACCCATTGTCTGTTGCACAACGGATGCACAACGTATACGTTGTCTATGCGTTGTCTGTGCCTTATCAGAGCATGTTGTCAGAGCACGTTATCAGAGCTACGTCCTTAGTGCCTTCCGAGCTACGTCCTTAGTGCCTTCCTAGCTACGTCCTTAGTGCCTTCCGGGCTACGTTTGCCTGTAGGTCCAGACTGTTTTGGCCATATCTTTTGACTCGTTCATCCGATTTTGACGATTCAACTTGCGTTGGGTTCGTACTTCGAAAAGGAACATTTCTGACATTTTGGAATTTCCAATTTCTTCCTTATTTATTAATTATACCTCTTTAAAGGCAATATGACAACGAAAGTGTTATGTATTAAATGTGAAAAGGTCCGGGGCTCTACATCCTCCCCCCCTTACAAAAATTTCATCCTCGAAATTTAGACGCTACTTGCATTACAAACCCAAAAGAAAATTACAAGTCATATACAAACTTATACAAAAACTCATTCAATTAATTCTGGGTACTTTGCTTTGACTTCGGCTTCACGCTCTAATGTAGCTTCTTCCCAAGCATGGTGTTGCCATTGCACAAGAACCAAAGGGATTGCCTTGTTGCGAAGCACCTGATCTCTTCGATCCAAAATCCGAACCGGCTTTTCAATCAAGGTGAGGTCCTCTCGAATCTCCAACGGTTCCAAGTCTATGACATGCGAAGGATCCGCAATGTACTTCCGAAGCATAGACACATGGAAGACGTTGTGAACTGCGGCCATGTGAGGTGGGACAGCTACCCTGTAAGCAACCTCACCAACTCGTGTGACAATCTCAAAAGGCCCAACATACCGAGGACTGAGCTTGCCTCGCTTTCCAAATCTCATGATCCCTTTGCTAGGAGATACTCTCACAAAAACTTGATCCCCTACTTGAAATTCCAAGTCCCTACGGCACGTGTCCGCATAACTTTTTTGGCGATCGTGAGCGGCTTTCAATCGATCCCGAATGATCTTAACTTTGCCTGCAGTTTGCTCAATCAACTCCGGACCAAGTACTTTCCTTTCTCCTACCTCATCCCAATAGAGAGGAGACCTACAACTTCGCTCATACAAGGCCTCAAATGGTGCCATTTGGATACTCGCCTGATAGCTGTTATTATAGGTGAATTCAACCAAAGGCAAGTGCTCTTCCCAACTGCCTCTGAAATCCAACATACAAGCCCGAAGCATGTCTTCAATGACTTGGTTCACTCTCTCGGTTTGTCCATCCGTCTGTGGATGAAAAGCGGTGCTGAAATCAAGTCAGGAACCCATAGCCTCCTGGAAGCTTTTCCAGAATCGTGATGTGAATCTTGGATCCTGATCTGACACAATACTAACGGGCACTCCGTGCAACCTCACCACTTCCTTGATGTACAAAGCGGCTAACGGACTAGAGTTGAAAGTAGTTCGGTAAGGTAAGAAGTGAGCGAACTTCGTCAAACGATCCACTACTACCCATATCGCATCTGAGCCCCTTGCCGTCTTTGGCAAGCTAACTATGAAATCCATGGATATGTTCTCCCATTTCCACTCGGGAATCGGAAGGGACTGTAATAGACTTGCAGGCCGCATGTGTTCTGCTTTTACCTGTTGACACACCAAGCACCGTGCTACATATTCCGCAACCTACCTCTTCATATTCCGCCACCAAAAGTGACTCTTGAGGTTCCGGTACATCTTTGTACCCCCTGGATGCACTGTGTACTTCGAACGGTGTGCTTCATCCAAAATCTCTCTTCGAAGATCTGCATTGGCTGGGACGCACAGCCTTCCCTTGAATGTGATAGCACCTCGGCTAGTGAGAGAGAAGTCCTCACTACCCTTAGCAACTTCCTTGTCCCGATAAGCCAACAATTCAGCATCCGTGGCTTGGTATTCTTGGATCAAATCTCTAATGTATGGCCGAACCGTGACATTTGCCAAGATAGGACTACGGACAGAGTCATTCACACTAATGTCCAGATTTGCCAAGTCTTCAAGTAGCTTCCATTCCTGCACTAACATGCATGCTAATAACCCCGGAGGTCTTCTACTCAAAGCATCAGCCACTACATTTGCTTTACCCGGGTGGTATTGAATGGTATAATCATAGTCTTTCAAAAATTTCATCCAACGCCGTTGCCTTAGATTCAATTCCTTTTGGGAAAAGAGGTACTTGAGGCTCTTGTGGTCCGTATACACATAGAATTCCACCCCGTATAAGTAATGTCGCCAGATCTTGAGTGTAAACACGACTGCGGCAAGCTCTAAGTCGTGCGTGGGGTAATTCTTCTCATGCTCCTTCAACTGCCTCGATGCAAAGGCAATGACTTTCTTGTGCTGCATGAGTACACACCCAAGTCCAACGTGTGAGGCATCACTATACACCTCATACCCATAAGGTCCAGATGGCACAGTAAGGACAGGGGCTGTAGTAAGCCTCTTCTTCAGTTCCGTGAAACTGATCTCGCACTTATCACTCCATACAAACTTGGCGTTCTTCCTTGTCAGGTAAGTGAGCGGTGCTGCAAGGCTAGAGAAACCCTCTACGAATCTCCTGTAGTAGCCTGCCAACCCAAGAAAGCTGCGTATCTCGATAACACTCTTGGGCCTCGCCCAACTCATAATTGCTTCGATCTTCTTTGGATCTACCGAGATACTTTCTATAGAAACAACGTGACCTAGGAATGCCACCTCTTCCAACCAAAACTCACACTTGCTAAGTTTGGCGTATAGCTTGTGCTCTCTTAGCATTTCCAAAGCAAGGCATAGGTCGCGTGTGTGATCTTCCCGTGTCTTGGAATAGACCAAAATGTCATCAACAAATACAATCACGCACCTATCAAGATATGGCCGGAACACCCGGTTCATCAAATCCATAAAGGCTGCCGGCGCGTTCGTGAGTCCAAAAGGCATCACCAAGAACTCGTAGTGTCCATACCAAGTCCTGAAAGCAGTTTTGGGAACATCTTCCACCTTAATCTTCAACTGGTGATAACCCGATCGAAGGTCTATCTTTGAGAAAAATCTCGCTCCCTTCAACTGATCGAACAAGTCATCAATCCTAGGCAAGGGATACCTATTCTTTATAGTGACTTTGTTCAATTGCTGGTAATCGACACACATCCGCATCGAGCCATCTTTCTTTTTAACAAACAACACCGGGGCACCCCACGGTGAGACACTTGGTCGAATGAAGCCAAGGCCTTGCAATTCCTCCAACTGAGTCTTCAACTCCTTGAGTTCAATAGGGGCCATTCTATATGGAGCTCTGAAAATAAGAGCTGTGCCTGGTACAAGCTCGATCACAAACTCAATCTCCCTATCTGGAGGCAATCCCAGCAACTCCTCTGGAAATACATCCAGGAATTCACTCACAACCGGAATAGTCGATGAGTCCTTTGCTTCAGGGTTAACTAAGCTCAACGCCGCAAAGCGGGCAATGTCTCTACTTCTCAACCCTCGAAAGTGAAATGGTTTTCCTTCTACCGGCTTGAAGAGTACCATATTCTCAAAGCAAGCTACATGCCCATGATGTGTTGCTAACCAATCCATTCCCAATATAACATCAAAGTCTTGGAATCCAAGGACGATGAGATCAACCGCCAACTCGTGGCTTCCAACTTGGACCACACTATTTCTATACACTTTATCTGCCAATACTGTTTTGCCGAGCGGAGTCAAAATGGCTAACTCCAGTTTTAGCTGACTAGGCTCCATAGAAAAGCCTTCTGAAAAACTCGGCGAGACAAACGAATGAGTAGACCCGGTATCAATCAACACTCGAGCCAAATACTCATTAACTAGTAGGGTTCCTGAAATTTTAACTAGCGGAGTTAATCCATGCATCAACAGCGTATACATGTAGGTATATATACATATAGAACATGCCAAGTACGTACGCAGAGAATAGAGCATAACATTATAATCACGAATAAAGAAATTAACTCTAACTACGTACTTTGCACCACATCATCAGATGCAAGTGCATCACCCTCTGTCAAGGCAAAAACTCGCCCCTGGTTTACCTGGCGAGACTAAGGTGTAGACCAGGTAGTCTGAGATGACGCCTGGTATGATCCTGCTGGGCGTGCTGGGGGCCTACTACCCTGAGACTGGCCTGGTAAATGCCGGCTAGGGCAATCCCTGATCATGTGGCCCTGGCGACCGCAATGATAACATTCACCAGATGCTCTTCGGCAATCTCCTGCCGGATGCCTTTTGCCGCATGAAGTGCAGACCTCATATGTGTAGGCCGGAGGGGCCGAAGGTGGTGTATACCTCGCTGCCTGAGGTGTAACTGGCCATGGGGCCGGAAGAGCCTGAGGTCGAGGTGCCTGTGGCACGTACTGCCGGGGTGCTGGAGGCGCATAAGTCGGCCTCATCTGTGGTGCTGGCCATGTATACTGATAAGGACCAGTCCGGGCCCGCCTCTCTAAAGGTACCGAACCACTAGATTGGCCTCTCGCCAATTCTCTCTTCTTGGACACGGTCTCTGAATTGGTCTCAACCAACAAGGCTTTATCCACTACTTCGGCGTAAGTGGCGTGCCTGAAGACCGACACTTTCTCCATGATGACATCCTTGAGCCCTTGCTCAAACCTCCTCGCCTTCATTGCCTCGGTGGCAATCATGTGTGTCGCGAAGCGTGATAGCTCCGAGAACTTGGCCTCATAAGCGGCCACAGACATCGAACCTTGCTCAAGGTTGATGAATTCTCTCTCTTTCTTTTCCCGAGCTCCAACCGGGAAATACTTCTTATAGAACGTGTCCTTAAACTCCTCCCATGTCCACGGTTGACCTTGCATGGTCAAGTCCCGTGTCCTCAATGCGGACAACCACCAATGGTGGGCTTCGCCCTCTAGCATAAAAATTGCCCATGCCACTTTCTCTTCCTCTGTAGGAGAGAACACCGCAAATATCTTCTCAACCTGGAGGATCCAAGCCTCCGCAGTAAGAGGGTCCACACTCCCGTGGAAGGATGGAGGCCTCAATCTCTGGAATGCCTCAACTCCAGCTGTACGATGTACTGGAGCTGCGGGCGGTGGAGTAGGTGCCGCCGACGATGGTATGGCTTGCCCAGTAGCCAGTATGGCAAGTGTCTCAGCAATAGAGCCTAAGACCTGGGAGAGGTCCGGCTGCTCATCCTCATCTCTGGAAGAAGATAAAGCTCTGGTGTGTGGTCCACGACCCCGTGTGCCCCGCCTCATGACTAAAGTCCTGAGAACAATAGCACCACATGAGTCTCACTTGAAACCACAGTTTATTTCAATGCCATTTCACAATAATTCAATTTGTATTAGTTGTATAATACTAATATACATCACATCAAGTCATCAGAGTATTCATCACATTATACTTATACTTTAGTGTTCTAGCGTACCTAGGACCATACTTGGTTAAAGCAACCATTTTAGACTAAGACTAAAGTTTAGTCTTAAACTTGGAACCAGACTCGTTCCCGACTCACTTCCTTCCTAACTAGTTTCCTAACATATGTTCTTGTCAAGCCGTGGTATAAGATTCTAAGTGACCCTAGAGACCTAAAGCCTAAGCTCTAATACCACTTCTGTCGCGACCCAAAACCCACCCTAGGAGTTAGAGTGAACTTTGGACGACTAATCATGACTTGCTTGACAACCAACCTGCAAAACCTACAGAGCATATACAATAGAGGACATTATAGCGGAAACATAACCATAAAGCACAGCGGAAGTCTACCAAACCTCTATGTATATACATTCGTAAATCCAAGTTTATACAAAAAGTAACCAAAAGAAAGTGCGGACAGACCCGCCAAAATACATGGATATAATCTCTCATCCCACCCACAGCTAATCCACTCAGAATCTACAACCACCTAACGGTAACCCTCTACTGGAGGTTCCTCCAAAGGCTCCTCGATGTACTCCTCTTCCACCCATGGACCAGGAGCACAAACATCAAATGGAGAAGCAGCTCCCTCAGAACCTGCCGACATGAGAAGTACGGCTGAGCATGGAATACTCAACGGGTACTAAATACTAACCAATAGTCATAGCAAAACCATAGCAGTATAGGAAGCAGTAAACATTTCACATATATAAAGCAGGAGCCATCAATATCATAACAAGGAAATAAGGCAATTTATAATCATGCTTGCATTTCATGAAAAGCCGATAACACCCTCAAAAACACTGTGCACTTGACTTGACTGAAAATACCATTTCCGTGCTTGAAAACTTGTCATGTTTGTCTTATCTTATCGTATCATGCGTGTCATGTGTGTCATTGTCACGCCCTCAAAATTCTTACAAAATATATCTCATAATTGTACGAATCCCAAGGCGTGAACCTGGAAGAAATCCCAAGCTAAATGGAAATTAATATACTAAAATCCATGATCAGATGTGCATATCAAGGTAACTAAGTGTTTAACACAATTAAAGAATAACCCTGGTTCTTTAAAAATCTCACCACAATGTTCTCTAAACTCAAATAAAGAAATCAAAAGAATAATGTTCCACTAGCTAACTAAGCCCTCGTAGTATCTCTAGGTCCTTCAAGTATCTCCTGAAAAATAGCAATAAAACAAGGGTGAGCACTCAACTCAGCAAATACACATCCATCATGCAACAATTACATTATTAAATATATGCAATTATTTCATCATACTAGAATTTCTCAATTATTTTCTTGGTCCCCTCGTGGTCTTATTCTTTGTCTATGGAATTCACACATAGCTCACCCTATTGACAATAAATTAGTAGCACTTAGCTCTTTTAGTTGGGATCGCACATAGTTCACCCTCCATTGATAGACCCAATGAGTATCTCACTCTATTGGTTAATCATCATTTGTGCTAATTTCTTTTTGATAGCCAAAAATTCACTTTTGGGATCGCACCTAGTTCACCCAAGGATCAACTCTGGAGATCACACTTAACTCACCCCACTAGTGAACCCTACACAAGGTTAGGTCATTAAATCATTATAATTTAATAATGCAACTTCCTAATCATATTTAACAAAGTAAGTTTGATGTGTGCATAATTCAATTTCTACTATCATATTAACAATGGATATTCATTAACGATTCTTGAGTCTAAACATGCATCACTATATATATATATATATATATATATATATATATATATATATATATATATATATATTTGACATAGTCATAAGGGCTTCCAATTACAATCAATCATGATCCAACTAAAACAAGCATTAGTGTGCAAGTGTAACATGATACAATTCAGTCTATATAAGTTATGCTATCAAGACATACTTCTATGCTAACAACTCTCACCACATGCTTAATAAAATCAAAGTTTCATTCAACATTCGTTTCTAGCAACATGTGACTAACACTTTACTTGGGTGAAGCTTATTTGGGCTGCATGTGTGGTGTGTGTGGTTTGCATGGTGTGTGTGTGGTCTGCATGGGTGGTGTGAGTGTTTCTTTGTCTTGCCTTCAGTAATCACCTTATGGTGTTATTGAGTTTACCAAAAAGACTAACCCTTTACCCTATTCAAAGTCCAAACAGCTAACACCAGCCCACACAATCGACTGGTCTGGAGAACAGCCCGACAAAACTTCTTCTTTTCCCTTTTTCTATTTTTTTTATTTTTATTTTATTTCTTTTCCAGATTTTCACTTTCAAACCTCTTCCAACCCAGATTTACTCATGATTAAAATTTTCAAAGATTTACTTATCCTTATGCTATCGATATACAATCATCAACAACAATTATTATAAACTTGATTTACTTACTCTTTAAACATGCATGGTACATAGAAATGGTATTCTTAACCTAGAATCATTCAAGCATTATAACCAAATCTTACAACTCAAAATCAAGAATATAAAAAATGAAAACCTAGATCTAAGGGGGTGTGTTCACTTGCCTCTAATCTAAAAAGATCAAACTGAGTATTTTCGATCACAAGAGGAGCCCTTAGATCTTTCTCACAACTTTGAGTTTTTCTCCACCAAAGCTTGCAGCCGCTTTTCTCCCTCTAGAGTTGTACGAATTCTTCTCCTCTTCTCTTAATTTGAATTTTGTGAAGATCCCTAATTAGGTCATATCTTTGCTTATATACTTATCCTAATCCATAATTACACAAGTGCCATTATTGATATGTGTTTGTCTACAAGTTCTAACTAAACTAGTTTAAGAGTTATTTCTTCTTCTTTTTTTTTTTTTTTTTAAAACTTCAAGTTGGTAATATTATCATGATTAACACTTAACTTTGAAATTACTAAATTACCTTAGAAGCTAAATACTAATTCAAGGTCACTACAATCTACCCTCCTAAAAAAAAATTTTGTCCTCAAAATTTAACATACCTCATCAATAAAAAGATGTGTATACTTTTCCTTTATATCCGACTCCAGCTCCCAAGAGGATTCATCTATATCATGGTTGTTCCATTGAATTTTCACCAAGGTAATAGACTTTGCTCAAAGCTGTTTCACCATTCTGTCCAAGATACGAACTGGTTTCTCCTCATAAGATGCATCCTGCCTTAGTTCCAAGGTATTAAAATCAATGGTGTGTGACTCGTCTCTCACGTACTTCCTCAGCATTGATACATGAAAAACATTATGCACCCCAGACAGACTAGGTGGCAAGGCAAGTCTGTAAGCCACAACTCCAATCCGATCCAAAATCTCAAAAGGCCCGATGAACCTAGGTGACAATTTTCCCTTCTTCTTTCCAAACCTCATTGCACCTTTCATTGGTGAAACCTTCAGCAAAACATGGTCGTCAACTGCAAATTCTAAATCTCTCCTGCTTCGGTCTGCATAACTCTTTTGCCGACTTTGAGCAGTACGTAACCGCTCTCTGATTACTGCCACTTTCTCGGTAGTCTCACAAACCAGTTCTGGCCCGAGCAAACTACTATCGCCTACTTCTGCCGAACAGATAGGTGATCTACAAGGTCTACCATACAGAGCCTCGTAAGGTGCCATTCCAATACTGGCATGATAGCTATTATTATAAGCAAACTCTATTAATTGTAAGTGATCTTCCCAACTCCCCTTGAAATCCAAAACACAAGCCTGAAGCATATCGTCCATCACTTGGTTGACACGCTCAGTCTGACCATCGGTCTGAGGATGAAAAGCGGTACTAAAGTCTAAAGATGTCCCCAGAGCCTTCTGAAAACTCTTCCAAAACCGTGATGTGAATCTCGAATCTCGGTCTGAGACTATCGATGTCGGGACCCCATGGAGTCTAACAATCTCTTTCACATACAACTTACTCAATTCATCCATAGAATAGGTAGTATGAATAGGGAGAAAATGAGCAGACTTGGTCAATCGATCCACTATAACCCAAACTGCATCGTGCCCTTGCCTCGACCTCGGTAACCCGACCACAAAATCCATGGAGATACGCTCCCATATCCATTCTGCAATAGGCAAAGGTTGCAATGGTCCAACTGGCCTCTGGTGCTCAGCCTTCACTTGCTGACAAGTGAAGCATCTAGCAACGAATTCCGCCACATCCCGCTTCATTCCATCCCACCAAAACTGCCTGCACAAATCCCTATACATCTTTGTACTTCCAGGATGTACAGTATACTTAGAATGATGAGCTTCCTCTAAAATATCATTCTTTAAATTAGCCACATTTGGGACACAAAGTCTACCCCGAAATCTCAAACCACCATCTGACCTTATAGTCCAATCAGGTGATTCCTCAACTACAACTCTTGCCATTCTTGCTTGTATCATTTCATCATGCAATTGAGCTCGGATGATCCTGCTAATCAAGGTTGGCTGAACAGACAAATTGCACAAAAATGCTCTAGCATCCTACCGGACTGGATGGACATCATACTCTGAAACGGTCTCTAGCATAAGCCACTCTTGCACCATCATGAGAGCAACTACTCCTCTCGGCTGACGACTCAAGGCATCTGCCACCACATTGGCCTTTCCAGGATGATAATGGAGAGTGAAGTCAAAATCTTTCAAATGTTCCATCCATCGACGTTGCCTCATATTCAACTCCTTCTGGGAGAATAAATACTTCAAGCTCTTATGGTCAGAAAAGAATTCAAACTTCTCTCCATAAAGATAATGTCTCCAAATCTTCAAGGCGAAGACAAAGGCAGCTAACTCCAGGTCATGAGTGGGGTAATTCTTCTCATGAACCTTAAGTTGTCGAGAAGCATAGGCAACTACCTTGCCATTCTGCATCAACACACATCCCAAACCCTGATGGGAAGCATCACTGAAAATAACCAATCCTCCATTACTCTCCGGAATTGTCAAAACAGGCGCTGAAGTCAACCTGTCCTTCAATTCCAGGAAAGCTCGCTCACATTTGTCATCCCAGACAAACTTCACATCTTTCTTCGTCAAATGAGTCAAAGGCGAAGAAATCTTCGAGAACCCCTTGATAAAACGTCGATAATACCCACCCAAACCCAAGAAACTACGGATCTCTGAAACTGAAGTGGGCTGCTCCCAATTCATCACTGCCTCTACCTTAGCTGGATCAACTGACACCCCATCCTTAGAAACTACATGACCCAAAAATTTCACTTCCTTCTGCCAAAACTCACACTTCGAGAACTTTGCGAACAACTGATGATCTCGTAGAGTCTGAAGTGTAATACGAAGATGCTGCTGATGCTCTTCTCTAGACTTAGAATAAATTAAGATGTCATCCACAAACACAACGACAAATTGATCTAAGAAGGGTTTGAATATTCTATTCATCAAGTCCATGAAAGCGGCCGGTGCATTAGTCAACCCAAAGGGCATAACTAAGAACTCATAATGCCCGTACCGAGTTCGAAAGGCAGTCTTGGAAATGTCCTCCTCCTTCACCCTCAACTGGTGATATCCTGACCTCAAGTCAATCTTGGAGAACATCTGAGCCCCTCGAAGTTGATCAAACAAATCGTCGATCCTAGGCAAAGGATATTTATTCTTGATAGTCACCTTATTTAACTGCCGAAAATCGATACACAATCTCATCGATCCATCTTTCTTCTTGACGAATAGAACCAGCGCGCCCCAAGGCGAGGTACTAGGTCGAACAAAACCTTGATTTAACAGCTCTTGAATCTGACTCTTAAGTTCTTTTAACTCTACCGGTGCCATCCTGTACGGTGCCTTCGATATTGGTGAAGTACCCGGTACCACGTCAATACTAAAGTCTACTACCCTCCTCGGAGGCAACCCCGGTATATCCTGGAACACATCTCCAAACTCCGAGACAACTGGTATCTTTTCCAGACTAACACTCTGATTTCCACTCTCGATGTGAGTGAGGAATCCCTTTCTCATGACTTCTCCAGAATGATAACTTCGAAAGAGAAAAGGTGCTTCACCAGGGACTGAGAACATCACTGTCTTCTCAAAATAGGCTACCTTCACATGGAAGGCCGCTAACCAATCCATACCTAGGATAACATCATATTCCCGCATCCTGAGCACCACTAAATTGGCTGGTAAGATCCTTTCCCCGATCTTAACTGGGCAATCTCTACAAACACTACCCAAAATAGCTAACTCTCCCATAGGTGTCACTATTGATAATGGTATCTCTAAGTTCTCTGGTACTAAACCCAATGCATTCAAGAAATATACTGAGATAAAAGAATGAGTAGATCCCGAATCGAACAACACCTTAGCAAAACTATGATAAACAGGGAGTGTACCTTCCACTAGGGCATCAGATGCTTCTGCCTCCTTCGGAACTACTGCAAATACTCTAGCCTGCCCCCTTGGCTGGTTAGGAGCTTGAAGCAGCGGCTGGTTGATCCTTTTTGGCTTAGGACAGTTCCTCGCAAGGTGTCCTTTCTCCCTGCAGTTGTAGCAAATCCCAAAGAATGCCTTAGGCTCAGCAGTCTGGACTGGTGCTACAAGCACTACTGCAGTAGATGGGACTGGAACAACTGTCTTTTGTCGTTTCCATGGTGGTTGCTGACTCTTGGGCTGGCTTTTCTGACCTTGTTGAGATGTAGGCACTGACTTGTCCTTTCCTTTCTGATCTGTCTTCTGATCTCTGACTTTATAATATGCCACATTATCTTGCTCAATTACTAGTGCTCTCTCAACCACCTCTGCATAAGTTTTCAATCTATGTCCAACTATCATCTTCCGGATAGAGGGAATGAGACCTTGCTCAAATTTCCGAGCCCTGTGCACCTCATCAACTACCATATAGGCGGCGAAGCGAGATAACTCCGCAAACTTTGCCTCATACTAGCTGATCGTCATTGATCCCTGAATCAAATGAATAAACTCTAA
The DNA here is from genome assembly GCA_015143295.1 of Tetracentron sinense. Classification (NCBI taxonomy): domain Eukaryota; kingdom Viridiplantae; phylum Streptophyta; class Magnoliopsida; order Trochodendrales; family Trochodendraceae; genus Tetracentron; species Tetracentron sinense. Next base: position 22,818 of record JABCRI010000670.1, on the reverse strand, counting down.
AGCTTTCTACTCCCTAATGGTCTCCGGGAAGTATTTGGAGTAGAACTTCAGCTTGAATTCTTCCCAACTCATTTCAACCACATTCTCGGTCCTGGCCACTAGATCCCACCAATGATGTGCTTCTCCCTTCAAAAGGAAAACTGCCAACTTCCTCTTCTGAGTTTCGCTACACTCCATGACTTCAAATATTTTCTCTAGCTCGAGAACCCATTTATCAGCTTCCATTGGATCTATAGCCCCACTGAAAGCGGGAGGACTCAGCTTCTTGAACTCTTTAATCAAATTGACCATCGGAGTAGTATCTGATAGTTGACTGGATGCTTCCGATCTAGCCCCAATAAGGCGAGCAGTCTCCCCAAGAAGTCTCGCTGTGTCTCCCAACACTCTGTAGACCTCATTCAATCTTGGGTCTGCACTTTCAGCTGCCCGGTTACCCGCTCCAACTCGCCCTCTTCCTCCTCCAGACATGATCCTTATCATAAAAATAAGGAATTTATCAGTCCGACAGAACTAACACATAAGAAGGAAGAAAGGCTAAAACAAACAACCTAACATTTCGATGACCCTAAGAATTTTCCTAGGTGTCACTCAACACACCAGGGTTACTAAACCTAGTGCTCTGATACCAATCTGTCACGCCCTCAAAATTCTTACAAAATATATCTCATAATTGTACGAATCCCAAGGCATGAACCTGGAACAAATCCCAAGCTAAATGGAAATTAATATACTAAAATCCATGATCAGATGTGCATATCAAGGTAACTAAGTGTTTAACACAATTAAAGAATAACCCTGGTTCTTTAAAAATCTCACCACAATGTTCTCTAAACTCAAATAAAGAAATCAAAAGAATAATGTTCCACTAGCTAACTAAGCCCTCGTAGTATCTCTAGGTCCTTCAAGTATCTCCTGAAAAATAGCAATAAAACAAGGGTGAGCACTCAACTCAGCAAATAAACACATCCATCATGCAACAATTACATTATTAAATATATGCAATTATTTCATCATACTAGAATTTCTCAATTATTTTCTTGGTCCCCTCGTGGTCTTATTCTTTGTCTATGGAATTCACACATAGCTCACCCTATTGACAATAAATTAGTAGCACTTAGCTCTTTTAGTTGGGATCGCACATAGTTCACCCTCCATTGATAGACCCAATGAGTATCTCACTCTATTGGTTAATCATCATTTGGGCTAATTTATTTTTGATAGCCAAAAATTCACTTTTGGGATCGCACTAGTTCACCCAAGGATCCACTCTGGAGATCACACTTAACTCACCCCACTAGTTAACCCTACACAAGGTTAGGTCATTAAATCATTATAATTTAATAATGCAACTTCCTAATCATATTTAAAAAATTAAGTTTGATGTGTGCATAATTCAATTTCTACTATCATATTAACAATGGATATTCATTAACGATTCTTGAGTCTAAACATGCATCACTATATATATATATATATATATATATATTTGACATAGTCATAAGGGCTTCCAATTACAATCAATCATGATCCAACTAAAACAAGCATTAGTGTGCAAGTGTAACATGATACAATTCAGTCTATATAAGTTATGCTATCAAGACATACTTCTATGCTAACAACTCTCACCACATGCTTAATAAAATCAAAGTTTCATTCAACATTCGTTTCTAGCAACATGTGACTAACACTTTACTTGGGTGAAGCCTATTTGGGCTGCATGTGTGGTGTGTGTGGTTTGCATGGTGTGTGTGTGGTCTCCATGGGTGGTGTGAGTGTTTCTTTGTCTTGCCTTCAGTAATCACCTTATGGTGTTATTGAGTTTACCAAAAAGACTAACCCTTTACCCTATTCAAAGTCCAAACAGCTAACACCAGCCCACACAATCGACTGGTCTGCAGAACAACCCGACAAAACTTCTTCTTTTCCCTTTTTCTATTTTTTTTATTTTTATTTTATTTCTTTTCCAAATTTTCACTTTCAAACCTCTTCCAACCCAGATTTACTCATGATTAAAATTTTCAAAGATTTACTTAACCTTATGCTATCGATATACAATCATCAACAACAATTATTATAAACTTGATTTACTTACTCTTTAAACATGCATGGTACATAGAAATGGTATTCTTAACCTAGAATCATTCAAGCATTATAACCAAATCTTACAGCTCAAAATCAAGAATATAAAAAATGAAAACCTAGATCTAAGGGGGTGTGTTCACTTGCCTCTAATCTAAAAAGATCAAACTGAGTATTTTCGATCACAAGAGGAGCCCTTAGATCTTTCTCACAACTTTGAGTTTTTCTCCACCAAAGCTTGCAGCCGCTTTTCTCCCTCTAGAGTTGTACGAATTCTTCTCCTCTTCTCTTAATTTGAATTTTGTGAAGATCCCTAATTAGGTCATATCTTTGCTTATATATTTATCCTAATCCATAATTACACAAGTGCCATTATTGATATGTGTTTGTCTACAAGTTCTAACTAAACTAGTTTAAGAGTTATTTCTTCTTCTTTTTTTCTTTTTTTTTAATACTTCAAGTTGGTAATATTATCATGATTAACACTTAACTTTGAAATTACTAAATTACCTTAGAAGCTAAATACTAATTCAAGGTCACTACAGTCATGCCATGTCATGCTTGCTTGGAAAGTAAACTACTTGTGAGGGAAGGGAGACCCTTCTTCCTAAATGCCCATGCTTGTCATGTCATGTATCATGCTTGCTTGTTCGGAAAAGTAATTTACTTGTGAGGGAAGGGAGACCCTTCTTCCTAAAATGCTCATGCTTGTCATGCCATGACATGTCATGCTTGTATCATGCTTGGAAAAGTAAACTACTTGTGAGGGAAGGGAGACCCTTCTTCCTAAATGCTCATGCTTGTCCTTGTGAGAGGTACTTACGAGGGAAGGGAAACCCTTCTCATGATAATGCATGATTGACTTGTCCTTGCCAAGAGCGAGGTAAAACATATTGTAGGATATGTCCCACCTCTAACCATGTTCTTGAAAACCTCGATAAATCATGTCATGCATGCCGTGCTCGTGGGAACCATGTACATACTTGCATTTAAATTTAAATATGACATTTGGGTAATTTCACAACACATATAACATCAATGATTGAGCAATGAAATATTCATATCATTTAGGGAAAGCAAGAAACACACTATCATAGGCCCTAGCAATATTCATAATTTATTAGGCATGCATTTCCAAATTTATAACTCATTTTATTCGCCTTGGCATCTCATCAAACATGGTGTGTTCATTATTCATTATACATTTAAACCTAAATCATGCTTTTCTAGGTGAGTTTACTCATATCATAAAGGTGTGTTTATTATGGATACAATGCCCTCCCCATTTTAATCATCACAACACCACCCTTGGCATCCAATCGCCCATTCCATCTCCATTCACCATTGACAACCATCCATCTCATAGCACATGTGTAAATGAAAGAAAATCAAAAGAAATAAAGGGGAAAGAGGAACAATAACTAGGAGGGTAGTAAGAAGTACCGACCTTGATCAAGTGAGGAGAAATCCCCTTTCCAAAACGACTCTGTAGCTGCTGCCCTAGCTTGGAGAACGCTCTCCACGAGTGCTTGAGCCGAGATCTTGGAGAAGAGCCGAGCTTGAAGTGATCTAGGGTCTCAAACCCCTTTGATTTCTCTTCCAAAGACAAGCCCTAGGTTGGAATCGCCTTCTCCCCTTTCTCCTATTCTCTCAAACTCTCTAAGTGTTGAATGATGCCCTAAAGGCTCGGGTTAAACTCTTAAGGTAAGAGTGAACCGACCAAAAGACCATAATACCCTTACTGAAATTTCTACAAAAACACGAGTGCCGAACACGTTGGGCTGTGAACAGTGCCAAACACGTTGTGCTGTGAATAGTGTTGAACACGTTGTGCTATGAACAGTGCCAAACACGTTGTGTTGTGAATAGTGTTGAACATGTTGTGCTGTGAACAGTGCCAAACACGTTGTGCTGTGAATAGTGCTGAACACGTTGTGCTGTGAATAGTGCTGAACACGTTGTCCGTTGTGAATAGTACTGAACACGTTGTCCGTTGTGAATAGTGCTGAACTCGTTGTCCGTTGTGTTATGTACAACGTGCCCGTTGTGAATAGTGCTGAACTCCTTGTCCGTTGTGTTATGTACAACGTACCCGTTGTCTGCTGCACGACGTACCCATTGTCTGTTGCACAACGGATGCACAACGTATATGTTGTCTATGCGTTGTCTGTGCCTTATCAGAGCACGTTGTCAGAGCACGTTATCAGAGCTTCGTCCTTAGTGCCTTCCGAGCTACGTCCTTAGTGCCTTCCGAGCTACGTCCTTAGTGCCTTCCGAGCTACGTTTGCTTGCAGGTCCAGACTTTTTGGCCATATCTTTTGACTCGTTCGTCCGATTTTGACGATTCAACTTGCGTTGGGTTCGTACTTCGAAAAGGAACATTTCTGACGTTTCGGAATTTCCAATTTCTTCCTTATTTATTAATTATACCTCTGTAAAGGCAAAATGACAACGAAAGTGTCATGTATTAAATGTGAAAAGGTCCGGGGCTCTACAGGTCAAGTCATTGACTTTAACTTTTAACTCATCACATTCACATGGTGAGTTATGAGGAGCATTTTCAATATCATTTAATTTCTTACTCAATTCCTCAATCTCAATGGCTAACACACTCTTTTCTTTTCGTAGATTTTCACATGATTGTGAGAGAGTGTGAATTTCCTTTTTAAAGAATTTATTTAATTGAGCTATTCTACCAAATTCAATGTAAAGTTCATCAAATGCTTATCTTATTTCATTATATGAGAGAGAATTATTTGGGGAAGAAGTTATCTCATCCTCATTTGCCATGAGGCACAGATTTTTCACTTCTTCATCACTTAAATCTTCAGACTTGCTTCCCTCTAAGTCATCCCAAGTTGCCATTATAGCCTTTTTCTTGTGCTTTTAGCTCTTCTTGAGTTGAGGGCAGTCAGTTCTTATGTGGCCTGGCTTCTTGCATTCATAACACGTGAGAGGTTCCTTCTTGCTAGCTTCAGCTTTGTTCACTTCTTTTGAGAACTCCTTCTTGTATGGTCTCTTTTTGAAGTTCTTCTTATGCTTGAGGAACCTTTTGAACCTTCTTGCCATCAAGGCTATATCTTCATCATCACTGCTAGTTTCCTCATCACTAATTTCAACTTGAGTAGACTTGAGAGCCAGCCCTTTCTTGGTTCTAGGTTCATCAGGCATTTGATCCTTCATTATGACTTCATGAGTCATAAGAGATCCCAGCAGTCCATCCATAGGCAGTTTGGTGAGGTCCTTAGCTATAGAATCCCAAAATTTCATTTCACTAAGTAGTGAATGGTGTGAATAGTGTTCTAGTGTGAACTTGTGCACTAGCAAGCTTTAATTGAATATACGAGATTGGAAGTATGGAGCACATGTTCTAGCGGGTCTATATATCACTAAGAAGTATGTTTTAGGCATAAAAGAGTGTTAGAATTGGATTGGAGGAGATTCAAGTAGTGTAAACAAGGTTTTACAGCAAAACAAGGGATCACCAATCGCTCGGTGATACCTCCGATCGACCGGTCTTCTACCGATCGCTCGGTAGCTATCGAGCAGTCAACTTTTTTGTATGGGAAAATTTTCCAGAGAGGGTGTTTTCAACTGATCGCTCGGCTGAAACCACCGATCACTCGGTCTACACCACCGATCGATCGGTCATAAGCAGATTTTCTTCATTAAGGGTGTTTACGACTTTAGCCACCACCCCTTGCCTATAAATAAGCTGAGTTCGTGCCTTAGGGTTTCAGAAACCCTCTGTGCCCTATCTTAGGAGATTTTGAGAGAGAGAAGAAGGAGAGGAACTACTTGTGATCAAGCTTGAAGGAAGATCAAGCTCTCTTTGGTGATTCTCAACCAAGAACCCAAGGTTCTTGCTTGTTCAAGCTTTTGGGAATCAAAGTCTTTGGTTTCACCAAGGTAGATACACTCTACTATCAATCTTGCAATCCTACTAAGTTACTAAATGATGTTCTTCTAAATCTATGCTAAGTATGTATATATATCTTGGTTGATTATGGTGTGAAGGTATGTAGTTTAGATACTTTGGTGAAAGATACTATTATGATGCACTCTAAGTGTTTGATGAAATACCTCTAAGGGATTTTTATGCTTAAATATGATGATTACCCTCATATGCTCGCATGTCTCGCATGAATCGATGTTTTCTATGGATTCCTCAAAGTATAAAAAGGTGTTTTTCCCTAAACGACTAATAAGGAACGATTCTAAGTAACTCTATGATTTCTCTAAGATCGTTTCACAAGCTCTACGGATCATACTATGCTCACAAGTGATTCTATGATAAGCTCTAAGATCGTCTCACAAGCTCTACGGATCATAAATGTAACGCTCTAAGATCTCTAAGGATATGCTCTATGTTGTGCTCTATGGTATCTCCATGTCTCTACGGATCATAATGACTCTAAGTAACTCCATGAACTCACAATGTGGCTATGATTATCGATGTACTCACACGGTTACAGTTTTGGTTTTGGTTTCGAACCTCATCTCACATGTTATTTCAAGGTTTCTATGCCCTTACATGTTTTACGGATTTCATTCTCTATGATTCGTATGCTCTATGCTATATTGCTTTATTGTTATTAGTTTGTATACGTTGAGTATTCCAGGCTTAGCCGATATTTGTTATCATCGGCAGATGCTCGGGCTCCATTTGATCTATGTGGCATGGAACCATGGTTGGAGGAAGAGTACTTCGACCCAGAGCCTTCCATGGATCATTATCAGGACGATGGTCCTATAGATAGGTGTCGAGACTTCGACTTTTGTTGATCGTCATACTTAGAACTTTAAGATGTTATTTTGTTATGTGAGTGTGGGGTTTGTCCACTCCACTTTTGGGTTTCTCACATGTATATACTTTTGTTGGTTCATACTTGAATCGAGTTATAGGAGTTATTGTTTTGCTTCCGCTATGTTTGGTATTTTATTTCCGCTGTGCATTGTATTTCGTTTCCGCTATGTTGTTCAAGTTTTCTGGCAGGTCTCCACGTGTGCCTTATGTATTATACTGGAGGTATGATACGGTGGTCACGAATCAATGCATCCCTAACTCCTAGGGGGTATTTTGGGTCGCGACATTAGCTTCTTGGATTGCTGTTACTTTTGGAATCCATTCCTTGGGCAGTGATCTTAAAATCTTTCTTACATTTTCTACATTAGAGTACACTTTACCCAGAGATTTAAGACCATTTAAAATGTTAGTAAATCTGGTGAACATATCACCGATAGATTCTTCTTTTTCCATTTTGAATAATTTATACTTGTGAATAAGCATGCTAATCTTTTCTTCTTTAACCTGATTAGTTCCTTCATAGGTGACTTTCAGTTTATCCCATATTTCTTTAGCAGAGTCACATCCAGAAACTCTGTTAAATTCTTGGGGACTTAAGGCACAGTAGAGGTTGCTAATAGCTTTAGCATTGATTTGAATGAGCTTAATGTCAGCTTCATTCCATTCTTCCTCTACCTTAGGAATTCTGACATCATCCACAGTTTTGTGGGAAGATGAGGGCCATTGCCTATTACTCTCCAACACTCATAATCTAGAGCTTGAATGTAATACATCATCCTAGTTTTCCAATAGTTATAATTTTCTCCCTTAAACAGAGGTGGTCTAGTGGTGGACTGTCCTTCTCCTAGGCTTGTTGCAAAAACATTGTTTGCCATAATAAACTCGATTACTCAGATTGTTTAGATCTATTTAGAGTATTAGGCTCTGATACCAATTGTTGGCCAGGTAATGACCCTAAAGGGGGGGTGAATAAGGTCTATGGCAACTTTCAAAAAATTGAACTACAAATTCAAAAGTACGGAATAAAGTTAAATATGCAATAAACTGAACTGTAGAATATTTAAAGGAAAGAGAGAAGAGATAAGGAGAATGAAAACTCAAGATTTGTTTATGAGGTTCAGCAATCCAGCCTACTCCCTGCCTCAACTTCCAGTTAGAGGATTCACCACGATTCCTTAATCGCACTGGTTCCTTCACAGGTGGAGTCCAAACCTTTACAATCTCTCTTACAGGTCGAGATATTACATTACAAGCTCTCCTTTAGGCCAAGCTGAAACCTCTCAAGAGCACAATCCTCTCTTGGAATAACTGAAGCAACAACTTTAGTGCAAGAATCTTGGATTCTTGACTACTTTCAATAAATGAGTTTTTGGATTAAAAATCCGAAGAGAAAGCTCCTTAAATGAGCTGAATAAGAGTGAAATACAAACTCTAATTAAGTCTCTCAAAGAAGGTAGGAGTCAAGTAAGCTCAAGAGAGAATTTTTGGGGATTTTCTAAGTATGAGAGTAAGTGAAAATCAACAACAGTGAATAGGTGGTTGATGGGAGTTATTGCTGTGATCAAGAGTTGTTATATGTTCATAAATGAACTCCTTTTATAGCATTTGATCCAATAGTGCCATCGGGGTAGCATTAAATGCTTTTAGGTCCGTTGCAAACTAGTCGTTATAAAGATTTTTCAGTTTCAGACATGATTTCGTCGACGAAGTGGAGTTCCCAATTGAGTTCGTCGTCGAATTCAAAAGATGGAATTTTAATTTTAAAAATCCTGTAATGACTTTGTCGCCGAAGTTAACCCAACCAAAGATTTCGTCGCCGAAATCAAGAAACAGAACTGAATTTGAAAATTTCTGTAATGACTTCGTCGCCGAATTCAATCTACCCAGAGAATTTGTCGACAAATTCAGAGTAAAAATTTTGAATTCAGTCTTGGATCACACTGAAGGAATGTGATTGATTTCCTAGGTCAATTAGCTATACTCTTATCATAATTTTATGATTAATTAGAGCTTTGGAGTGATCTTCAAAAAAATTCCTAGGCTCCTATGGTCAATCTATGATTCTTGAGCTTTTCAACTTACCATTCTTTTGAGGACATTTTACATAAGTCCTATACATTCTCAGAATAAAAAGTAAATACATTTAAAAATGATGAGAGATGATCTTAGCTTGACTTGGATCTTGTGATTTTGCCTTTTGTCTTCAATGGACCTGACTTGGACTAAGGTCTTATCTTGGATCTTCATCTTGTGTTCAGTGAGTTGAACTTCCTCTTGGGTAATTTCCATCCTTTTTCATGATTGGAGTGTTATCAACTTATGTAATCTGAAATGTTCACGCACTTAAATGGTTTTATTAGTACCAAATATTTCATTATATTATTATGTTATTATCAAAATTAATAGGGGTACTTATGGTTGTAACCCTGAGGCTAACAACGTCTTCATAGGTTATGGGTCTTGAGAATAAAAGGTTGAAAAGATTCAAGGTGTTAAAAAGAGGGAAGTCTCTACATGACCTCAACTTGAGAGAAGTCTAGTTTTCTCACCTCTTATCAGAATTGAGAGATTCTTGAGCCATTAGAACCATATTGGAACCCCCTTCGAGGTTCATGTTTAAAATTTTCCATATTTTGAGTGTAAGATAAGTCAAATGTGAGTTTTCCATCATTTTTCTGCTAAATTTTCTAACATAGTCACCTTTATGGCCACTTTTGACCATGAATAAAGAAGAATTAGGAGTTTTGTAAAATAGAATAGTTGTTCCCCTTTCAAATAGGAGTCCAATGCAATTGAATCATCAAAATATGATGAGTGAGTCAAAAGTTATGGTCAAAATACCAAACTGAAAAAATTCAAAGAGCTCTCAGGGATTTGGACGATCGATCGTCCCAATACGACGATCGATTGTCAGGAACCCAGAAATCTGGATAGCTTACGGGAACGTGGACGTTCAATCATCCCAACTAATGATTGATCATCAGTGCACGATTTTGTTTTTTTAAAGGCACAAAAATGAGGGTTTTTAACCCCTTCACCTATAAATAGGAGGCTCAAGTGGGGATTTTGCTTATCCTAAACCTAGAAAGGAAAAAGGGAGAGAAAGGAAGGAGAAGAGAAGGGATTCCAAGGGAAGTTTTGGATTGGAGAAAATGTGGAGCTCAAATCAAGCTTGGATCTTCAAGCTAGGATCTTCCTCCACTCAAGGTGGTGTCTCCTTCCTCCTCAAGTTTGGAGCATTTCCTTCAAGGTTGGATCCTTCTACATCAAGAGGGGTTTGCAAACAAAGGTTTTCTCTAAGATCAAGTTTTGATCTTCAAGGTTAGTACACCCTACTAGTTAGCATAGTAATAACCTAGGTTTCCTAAAGAATATTATGGATTTATCTTTTACATATCCCCTTTCTTGTGGAATTGCATGAGTATCCCTAAAATGAACAAGATAAACTAAAAGCATATGGAAGTATGGGATGAATGCATGGTTGGTTGAGGCAATTGGATGCCATGTGATTTGTGATGATGGTTGTGTGATTGAAAACGGTGGAAGGGCAATGTACACATAATGAACACACTCAATGTGTTTAAAGAAATGCATGTATGGACTCGAGAACTTTAAGACTAAGGAAATATGAAATTAAGGCTTAAAGAAATGTTGAATGCAAGGTGTTTGACAAAATGTTTGACAAAGAAATCATGAAATAAATGCCTAAGAAAATGTTGAACATCACGTGTTTGACGAAATGCTTGTATGAAAATTGAACTTAAGATTATGGAATTATGATTAAGGGCTTTCCCCAATTTGGTAGTTTAAGACAAATGTAATGTATGTTACTTCAAATCTCACATGTTCATTGATAGTTGGTAAATTGGATCAAGAGATCTCCCCAATTGGGTAGTTTTGACCAAATAAAACATATGTTCCTTCTAATCTCACATGTTTAGGGATAATTTAGTAAATTGAATAAATTGCTATATATGTTTTCGTTAAATCCCCCATGTCTATGAAAATGTAAGAAATGCAAAGAAAATGGGAACATAAAAACATGAATGAAATGTTATCAAGATGTCTAATATCAAGTGTTTGAGGAAATGCATGTATGAGAATTTAATGAACTAAACCAAGACTATGAAAGCATGATTTGTAGAGTTTCTCCTAAATGGTAATTGTGATTAAAAGTTCCATATCTTTTCTTATATCCTCACATGACTATAAATAGAACTGAAATGCTATGTATTATGTCTTTTATCATTCCAATCATTATGATTTCCACACATTGCACCACACACATACTCGCATACCTATATGAATCAAGTTTTCTGTTATAATTGTATGAAGAACAACCAAAAAAACAAAACAAGTGATTTAAGACAAGCATGATAAAGCCGGACATCGGGCGGTCAAGGGTAGGGCATATCATAGGATATGTCATACCTGGCTCACAAGAAAAGAAGACAAGAACAAGTTAAGAAGAGAATTAAGAAATGTAAAACATGGAAGGATGTTAGTGTACTGAGACCAGGTACAGGGCACTAACATATGTTCCCTAGTAAGTATGAAATGATACTAGTATACTAAGACTAGGTACATGCACTAGTATCTGTGTCCAAGACATGAATAATATGAAAGTATGCTAGTGTACTAAGACCAGGTACATGCACTAGTATATGTTTTCAAGACAAGCATGAAAGGGTGTTAATGTACCAAGACCAGGCACAGGCATTAACATCTGTTTCCAAGACATGATAAAGAATTATGGAAGGATGTAGTGTACTAAGACCAGGTACAGGCACTAACATCTGTTCCCCAGTAAGCATGAGAGGATGTCAGTATACTTAGACCAGGTACAGGTACTAGCATCTGTCTCCAGGTTAAATGAAAAGCATGAAAGTATGCTAGTGTACTAAGACCAGGTACAGGCACTAGTATATGTTTCCAAGACAAGCATGAAAGGGTGTTAATGTACTAAGACCAGGTACAGGCATTAACATCTGTTTCCAACAAGTATGAGAGGATACTAGTATACTTAGACCAGGTACGAGTACTAGTATCTGTTTCCAAGCAAGAATAATGTCACGCCCCAAAATACCCCTAGGAATTTAGGGATATTTTAGATGTGACACTTCGTACCTGCCAAACCATCCTGTAATGCACAAGATAAACACAGTACTAAACAATGATAATTAGAGCGCGAAAGCTAAACATAATTTACAGAAGCGAAAACTAAATTTTTCTTTTCTTTATAATGATCCAAAATGTAGTATTCCAAGTTAACATAAATACAAAACACGCCTAAGTCTAAGGTGGACAGACCCAACACTTTCTAGATCAATAGTCACCCTCGTGGGGCCAATGGTCTAAGTCTCTCGCCTCCGCCTAAGGCTCGACTACTAGATCCTCATACGGTTCTTCCTCCCCGTAGTCCTCCTCTATCCAAGGACCCTTATCACATATGTCAAGAGGGGCTCGCGCACCTGCCGACATGAAAGTACGGCTGAGCATGGAATACTCAGCGAGTACAAGCTACTAGCTAGCCATAACAATAATAACACACGTAATAGTCATACCATGCAAAGCAGTAATAGAAGCATCACGAACTAAACAGTATTTGACATGGTACAATACAATCATTTAAAAGTGTGTGCATGAATGCAAAAACACCGATAAAACCCAAGCTTGAAACCCATGTCCTGTCTCGATATGCCTCGTAGAAATCATGTATGCGTGCATGCATGAATGCATGATCATCATCTTGTAAACTTTCATTTTGTAACTTGTGAGCCAGAGGCTAGCACCCGAATCTCCCTGGGCTGCCAACCTCCTTGATATGCAATGCACTTGTGAGCCAGAGGATAGTACCCGAATGTCCCTGGGCTACCAACCTCCTTGATATGCAATGTTTGGTTTTCTTGTGAGCCAGAGGCTAGTACCCGAATGTCCCTGGGCTACCAACCTCCTTGACAATAGGTGATTTTTATTACTTGTTTAGTTTTCTTGTGAGCCAGAGGTTAGCACCCGAATCTCCCTGGGCTACCAACCTCCTTGACAATAGGTGATTTAGGGGTTATCTTGTGAGCCAGAGGCTAGTACCCGAATTCTCCCTGGGGTACCAACCTCCTTGACATGCAATATTTTCTTGTTGTTTATTATATGCACATGCTCTTGAAATCTCGGTTCATGCTATCATGCGTGCTCATGTGCGTGCCAATAATAACAATCGTGGGAATGCGCTTAACAAAAGAGATATGGCATTACAATTCAATTCATAATATTAGCATAGGTAACTTAAGTAATTCACATGACATTGGATCAATTCATCGTCTATAAGAACACATGCATAAAACCTATTTCGATTTTCTTCATCTAAGTCGTTTATTCATAGTTTAGGCATTTTGTCCAACACAACACATGCAATGTTTCTTAATAATTCATCTTGTTCTTTTTAGCGCATATTTTCCATCCAAACATCAAGGTAAGTTCATTATTGGTAAAATACCCATCCACCATTTCCATCACACACATCACACAACATACATCTCGGCATCCAATCGCCACATCCAACATTTCATCCACAGATCCACACCTTTTCCGTTATCTTGTTTATATTTAATGGGGGATAACACATTTCATAAGGAGGAAAACATAATATAATGAATCACATTTTTATATAGAAAACCTAGATTTTTGCTAGGGTAAGTTAGTAGGGTGTACTAACCTTAGATCAAGGCTTGATCCTTGGTAGAAACCTTGATTGAAGTTCCAACTTGAAAGAAGAACACCTTTGCTTGAAGGAGACTTGAGTTGGGGAAGAAACCCCTTTCAAAAACGTGCTTGGGATGGCTGCCCTAACTTGGAGAGTGGTTCCCACACGAGCTTGAGCCTTGAACTTGAAGCAAATCCAAGTTTGAGGACGACCTAGGATGATCCACCCCTTTGATTTCTTCCTCAATGGAAACCCTAGGTCAAAACCCTCTTCTTCTTACTCTCTAGCTCTCAAAATATCTAAGGGTTGTGAATGAGGGCTCAAAGGGTCGAGCAAACCCTTATGGGTAAGGGTTTAACACCCAAAAGACGAAAATGCCCTTACTGAAATTTCTGCAAAAACGCGAAGACGGAGTGATCGGTGGTTATGACCGATCGATCGATTGCCTACCGAGCGATCGGTGTTCTGACCGAGCGACCAGTCAAAAATCTGCTCTCTAGAAAATTTCCCCATACAAAATTTTTGACCGTGCGATAGCTACCGATCGATCGGTTATGGACCGATCGATCGCTGACTGGACCGAGCGATCGGTTCTCTGTATGTCTGGACTGTTTTAACCATATCTTTTGACTCGCTCGTCGGATTTCGACGATTCAACTTGCGTTGGGTTCGTCTTTCGAAAACGCACATTTTTGATGTTTTGGAATTTTCTATTTCTCTCTTATTTATTAATTAGACTATAAGGAAGGCCAATTAGCTACGAAAACGGTATTCATTAAGTATAGAAAAATCCGGGGTGCTACAAATAAGGAAATATGGAAGGATGATAGTGTACTAAGACCAGGTACAAGCACCATCATCTGTTCCCATGCAAGCAAGATTGTAAGAAACTCATAAACAAGTTAACAAGAAGACATGCATGATTCTAGCAAGACAAGAATAAATCTAATAAGATGTGTAAGGTAACTACTTGATGCATGAGACATATGAGGAACTCATGAGGTAAAGGAAAACACATTGGGTTAAGGCATGAATATAAAGCATGATTTAATATGATATGTTCAAGTTTACATTGTTATTTTGTCTTAGCTTCCTCACTCTGATTTTGTATCTGTGATGATGAACTGTACCATTCATGTTATATTATCATTATTACTATTGTTAGCTAGGGGCTTGTACTCGCTGAGTATTCCATGCTTAGTCGTAAATTTTATGTCGGTAGGTACACTACACAATATATGTACCCCGGTTCCTAGGATCAAGGCAGTTTATAGAGAGCAGGAGCTTATTCGGATTGTCATCCAGATGTTAGAGGTTTTGATAGGTGACACTATGGTTGGGTTGAGTAGAGAGAGAGGGATGTATTATGGGTTTTTATTTCCGGGGATATGTGTATCACTTGTGTTGGTAACTCGAGTTATGTATTTATGTACATGTCTTAGTTTATCTTCAGTTATTGTAATCAATTATACTTGGAATACAGTTAAAATATTAAAGAAATTTTCAGTTCACTATTTAGCTTGCCTTATATGCTTCTGCAGGATGGTTGTTGTGTTAGGTAACGAGCCCAAATATCACTTAACTCCTAGGGTAGCCGTACTTTGTCGGCAGGTTCCATGGATGCCCTTGATCCTAAGCCTTAGGTTGAGGAAGAATACAGTAAAGCAAGGGAGCCACCTATCCTAATGCAGTCGCAAGCGGATGAGATTTAGACGTGTCGCGACCCAAAATATCCCCTGGGAGTTAGGGATACTTTGACTCGTGATGTGCCATATCCGATACCAAACCATCCTGTAATAACATCCAAGTCATGACAAACATAATCATGAATAAGGCGGAAGCTTAAACCAATGTGCGGAAGCGTAATCCAAAAATTTCTTTTCTATACATGCTGTGTATTCCAAGTTTGTACATACATCACAAAAGTAAAGGTGGACATGCCCACCTATCAAAATACAAAATGATAATACTCTCTCTCTCTCTCTATGTAATCACTCTAAAAGGGCCAGTGGTCTAAGTCATTAGCCTCCTCCTGAGGCTCTACATATGGCTCCTCCTCGCCATAATCCTCCTCTATCCAGGGCCCCTGATCACAGATGTCAAATGGAGTCCGTGTACCTGCCGACATAACATGTACGGCTGAGCATGGAATACTCAGCGAGCAAAATCTACTAGCTAACAATGCTATCATAATCACAATATTTTATACAGTGCGTAAAAGAATACAAATCACCAAAATCCATGCTTAAAACCCGTCGGGAAAAACCTTTCATAAAACTTGTTCTTTTCATGGAAAACAAACCCTCTCATGTATGCTTATGAGTTCTTATGAATGCTTGTGAGCCTCGTGTTTTCTTATGAGTTCTTGTGAGCTTGTGAGTACTTGTGAGCTTATGAGCTTCTTGTGAGCTTATGAGTACTTGTGAGCTTCTGATCCTTGTGAGCTTGTTCTCCTTGGAGACATATGCAAGATCTTAGACTTGTGAGTTTCTTATGAGTTCTTGAAAAGCCTTGCGAGACTTATGATCCGTGGAGTTCATGCAAGATCTAGACTTGATCCTTGTGAGTGTGGAGTAACCGATCTTAGAATGCCAACCCAAAGTTTGGCTTAGTCTATGCTTATGCATGTATGCTTCTTACTTATGAATGCCTTTGAAAATCCTCTTATGTTTTCTTGAAAATTCATGCTTATGAGAAAAACCACGGTCGTGCAATACTTATCATGCGTAGAGTGCTTGTGAGCATTATAATATCTATGTGGAAAGCTTTAACTAATTAAACATGTTTATGCAAGGCATAATGATCATTATAGTATACTTGAAGACCTTAAGTAACTCATATGGTTCATACAAGGTATATTAGCATCATAACATACTTAAACAATTCTAGAATGTAGAACATTTCATTCATTGCGTCACATCATAACAATCATGGCTTCTAAGCCTAATTCATCATATCACACTTAAAATCATGGTTCCTTGGAGGATATTAACACTTACTTGCACTTATAGTCATATTCACCATTTTATTGGGAAACCCCCAAAATCTTAAATCCTTATTTGCTTATTTGAACATAATCAAGTTCACCCAAAATCCCTTGTTTGTCATTGCAGCATAGTATACTTAAAATCATGGTTCATTTAAAGGTATTACAATTTTCTTACAAGTTTAGCCATATTCATCCTTGTTATTGAAAAACCCCCAATTTGTAAAACTCTATTTGATTGTTTATTCATGATCTAGTTCACCCAAATTTCCACACTTCCTATTTGTATCATAATAGAATTAAAATCACCTATTTGAATCATCTTTGTATGATAACAAGGCTAGATAGTAGTTTACTAACCTCTTTGGATCAATTTCTAGGTTGAAGAAACCCCTTGAGAAATCCTCACTTGATTTGAATGATCCAAGCTTGATTTGGGGAAGATCCAACCCTTGATTGAAGCTCTTCTTGGTTTCAAGCAAAACCCTCTTTGGAATGCTCAAGCTCCTTTCCTTCTCTTTTTAGGAACTCTCCTTGGTTTAGGGTAACCCAAAAACCCTCCAAAAGTCTTCTATTTATAGTGTAAGGGGTGAAAAACCCCTAAAAAATCGCATTCAAGAAAGTAAAATCGCGTATCTACGATCGTTCGTAGCGATTTACGATTGATCGTAGCCTTCTACGATCGATCGTAGCTTCCTACGATCAATCGTAGTTTCACCCGAGAGTTTCCAGCATTTCTGGGCCTTTACGATCGATCGTAGCAACTCTACGATCATTCGTAGCTCCGCTACGATCGTTCGTAGGGTCCCTACGAGCGATCGCAACTTTTGCAGAAAGCTTCAGCATTTTTACGTTTTCGTATCTCGGCCATAACTTTTGACTCGCTTGTCCGATTTTGACGATTCAACTTGCGTTGGATTCTCTTTCAAAAGAGAACAACTTTCATGTTTTTCACAACTTCTAATTCTTCCTTTTTCTTGGACCATTTTGCCCCTAAACCTGACTGATCCGAAATTGGGTTTCGTCAATCCAGATTTTAAACCGACCCGACTTCAGAAATCGGTCTTTTGACCTAACACCAACTCAAAACCAAGACAAGTGATCAACATGAACCCCGAAGAGGGTTCAATTACCTTTCCAAAAATCTAAGAATTGCTTGATTCCGACGAGCGGTGTGAACGCTAGGGCTATTTAGAGTCGAGGGTATGCCAAGGCATAACCCTTGTCAATACTCAAGAGTATTCTATACTCTTGCCTATTTCATTCCAAACACCCATACACCATAAATACATTCTTACATGCTTTAGTATATGATATCATTCGTCATACATGGCCATCAAGATCCGGGGTTCTACAAGACGTGTGGCCGTATTTAGATTATTGTTGAGCATAGTGGACTCAATAGCTCTTTTGTATTTTGATAGGTGGGCATGTCCACCTTTACCTTTATGATTTTGTTTTGTATATATAAACTTGAAATATTGACCACCCTATATAGAAAAGAAAAAGTTGGTTTACGCTTCCGCATTCATGATATAGCTTCCTCACTCTAATTCATGTTATCTTATGGTATATTCACCTTGTTCATTATATGATGGTTTAACAGGTAGAATAGTCACTCCTAAAGTATCCCTTAACTCCTAGGGGAGGGGTGTGACAGCCAGGCTTCTTGCACTCATAACAAGTGAAGGGCGCCTTCTTGCTTGATTCAGCCTTAAATACTTTCCTACTAAACTCCTTGTATGGTCTCTTTTTGAAGTTCTTTTTATGCTTGAGGAACCTTTTGAATCTTCTTGCCATCAAGGCAATGTCATCATCATCACTACTAGACTCCTCATCACTTTTTTCCACTTGTGTAGTCTTGAGGGCCAGCCTTTTTTTGGCTCTTGGTTCATCAGCAAGTTGATCCTTCATTATTACTTCATGGGTCATAAGTGAACCCATCAACTCACCCATAGGCAGTTTGGTGAGGTCTTTTGCTTCCTAGATGGTAGTGACCTTTGGTGACCACTCCTTGGGCAGAGATCTAAGAACTTTCCTTACATTCTCTGCATTAGAATAAACTATTCCCAAGGATTTCAGACCATTAAGAATGTTAGTAAATTTAGTGAACATATCACCAATAGATTCTTCTTTTTCCATTTTAAATAATTCATACTTGTGAACAAGCATGCTAATTTTTTCTTCCTTAACCTTATTTGTCTATTCATAGGTGACTTTCAGTTTATCCCAGATTTCTTTAGCAGAGTCACATCCAGAAACTCTGTTAAATTCATGAGGGCTTAAGGCATAGTAGAGGTTGTTAATGGCCTTGGCATTAGTTTGAATGAGCTTAATGTTAACATCATTCCACTCCTCCTCTACCTTAGGGATTCTAACATCATCCACAATTTTTGTGGGTAGATGGGGGCCATTGACTATTACCCTCCAACACTTATAGTCTAGAGCTTGGATGTAATACATCATTCTGGTTCCAATAGTTATAATTCTCTCCATTAAACAATGGAGGTTTGGTAGTTGATTGTCCTTCTCCTAAGCTTATTGTAAAAATTTTATTTGCCATAAAAAAATCGATTACTCTAAGATGTTTTAGATCTATCGAGAGTATTAGGCTCTGATACCAATTGTTGGCCAGGTAATAACCCTAAAGGGGGTGAATAGGGTCTATGGCAAATTTAAATTTATTTTTGGATTCTAAGTCCAAGATGCGGAATTAAAGAATATTTACAACACAAGATTAAATAAGCAAAGTACTGAAAGTAATTGAGAAGGGTTAGAAGAAGCAAACATAAGAAATTGTTCACGAGGTTCAGCAATCCAGCCTACTCCCCGCCTCAAGCTTCCAGCCAAAGGATTCATCACGATTCCTTAATCGTACAGACTCCTTCATGGGTGGATCCCAAACCTCTACACTCTCTTACAGGTCGAGATATTACCTTTACAAGCTCTCCTTTAGGCCGAACTGAAACCTTTCAAGAGCACCTCCCTCTCTTGATAAACTGAAGCTGGAGCTTCAATGCAAGAATCCTAGATTCTTGTCTAACCTCAATAAAAGAGTTTGGATATTGAAATCCAAATTTTGAAGAGCTCCTTGAATGAGCTAGATAAGAGTGGAGTACAAACTCTAATAAAGTTTCTCAAAAGAGAATAGAATTGAATGAGCTCAAGAGATGAGATTGATTTTCTAGGTCAATTAGCTATGTTTTAACATGATTTTAAAATTCATTAGGGCCTTAGAATGATGAGAGTAAAGTGCCCTAAGCACCTATGGTCAATCTATGGTCTTTGAGCATTCAACCTATCATTCTTTTGAGGACTTTTTACATTAGTCCTAGTTACTCTCAAGACACAAAGATAAAAATTACATTATTACAAATTTCTTGAGATATGATCTTGGGTTTTGATGATTTCACATGTCTTCAGGGACCCGACTTGGACTATGGTTTTATCTTGAGTCTTCAATAGTATACTTAGAGTTGAGCTTTCTTTTGGATACTTTCCATCCTTTTGCCATGATTGGAGTGCTTTCTTCCTTAGAATCTGAAATGCTAAAGCACTTGAACACATTTATTAGTACCTTAAATTTCATTTCATTATTGTGTTATTATCAAAATTAGTAAGGGTACCCAAGATTGTAATCTTGAGGCTAACAATAACTCCTAGGGGGGATTTTGGGCCACAACATTTAAAGCTTTATAATTAATAACTAATCTAAGTGTTCCTCTTTTAATTTCAGCATTATTATTAACATAAAAGGTAGGACAACTCCAAGGAGAGTGACTTGGCCTAATAAGTTTTTTATCTAGTAGTGATTTGATTTCAATTTTACAATAATTTAATAATTCATGATTCATTTGTATTGGTCTAGCTTTTGTAGGAAAGAAGTTTGAGATAAACTATTAAATTGTAGAGTTTTTTGAAGTTGAATTAAGTATTTATATTTTTGTTGAGGATCATTAATCTGATCAACATACTTTAAAAAGTTAATATTATGAATATTATTGTTTTTTTTATTTTGTAGAATCATATTAATTTGTTTAGATTTTAATAAATTTGATTTTTGTTGATCATTTATTAAGATATCATTAACTTGTGAACTATTAGTTTTGATAAAAATATTTGATTCTTTATTTCAGAAATATATTTATTAGAAGATTGAAGAGAAAGAGATTTGATTTTTCTTTTATAAATAATTTTAGTATATCGTGTTTTATTTTTATAATAATTATAATATTTATGTCATTTTTTATTTTGACAATAATATTTTAATTGATAAACTTGTAAATTTTTGTTTTTTGATGTAGAAACTAAAGATTGATCAATTTGATTAGTTAAATCATTATTATTATAATTGTTTAAATTCCATTAAAAATTATTATCTATCTATAACATATTATTATTACTAAGTAAAGTAACATTATCAGAATAATAAAGATATGGTGTAATATATATTAATTTATTAATATTTAATATACTTGTTGCAGAAAATTATAAATTTTTATAGTTATCTATATGTACTAAAGTAAATTTGTTAGACTTTTTTATTGCTGTAGTAGGTTCTATAGAATCTTTTATAGCTATAGTAGGTTCTATACACTCTTTAGACTCTTTTACTAAAGTATCAATAGTATGAAGAAGACAAAATTCACTAAGAATGATACTAAATCTATCACCATTCAAGGTCTTCAAAAATATATTTTTCAAATAAAAATGATATTAAAAATCTTCAATCTTCTGTAGTTAATTTACAAATTCATAGCCGACCTTAAACTCCTTTACATAAGGATCTTGAAGATAACCCTCTAATAAATAAATCTCTTAATAATGATGTAGAAGAAGTAAAAAATCCTTCCGACGACTTACAAAATCTAAAATATATTGAATTAATTACAAAAATCAATTTCCCAATATGACAAATAATTGTAAGACTCATTTTTTTTTTATAAAAAAAAGCCTCTCAGATGGAGAGGGTGGTTTGGTAGACCCCCTACCGGTTTTATTAAATTAAATAAAGTGGAGGGGGGGGGGGACATAAAACCTTACACCTACAGATTCTATAGACAGGGGGGGACATAAACCTTACCCCTAAGGACCCATAAAAAACTAACAAAAGAAAGAATTAGGGGGGGGGGGCATAAAACCTTACCCCTAATAATACAATAAAACCCTTTAAATGTTGGACATATATGCCCTCAAAAGCCAATAAAAGACTTTTCTATGTTGATTAGACAAGCATCATATTCACACAACTAACTATAAAGGGTATTTATATGAATTACTGTCTCATTTGATGATGACATAAAGTTCCATAGGTAACATTGTAGAAAAATCATGCAAAGGTTGCGAGGAGATATGATTTTCCGATTCCTTATAAACCTAATATTGGTTGAAGCCTCTAGAGTACTGGTTGGGCGCCGTACTTCAACATGGCTTGCACATGTGTAGTTCTATGAGATAGTGTGATGAATCTCATTCACTGAGAGTGGTGACTCCTGACTAACATGTGAGTATATGTAGCAAGTACATAATACTGAACGGGGTCACTAGTGGATACCCTATGGAATACACTGTCAGATTGTATTAGGGTTATCCATTTGACAAATTGTCTTTAGACCCGAGAGGTTAACATCTTCTCAGACATCTGTCTATATGGCTTTGATGTGCCAATCGGCAATGTCCAATACACAGGACTAACTCTGGGTACGTTGGGTCATATACACAATGTTTGGAGAAGTGTGTAAACACTCCATAAGGAATCCACAACTCCTTAATTGGAGATAATGATATCAAGGTGATACTTGTTGAATTGAACTGTTAAATCCAGCACTGGTGCTTTCGGTAAAATGGTTTTTATCGAAGTTGATATTTTTAATATGGAAAAGTATATATAAATATATATGTCAGTTCTTTTCTAATGTTTCTTCAAAAGTGTTTTGGAGGTTCAGTTTAATGAAAAAGTAATCATGAGAAAGGGTTCTATTCATAAGCTAGGGACTAAGACAGTGGAATTGTTCCAATCCCGGAAGCTTACATGTAGAGCCCCGGAATTTGAGTGCCCTTACATGATGTGTGTAAAGGCCTAAGGCCTTCCTTGGTGTTTTGGTTATTATGGTGAGTCAAGTGAAGGTTAAGGTACGTGTTTTGAATCTCAAAAGAGAGTATAAAGATACTCTAAGTGTCTAAAAACAAGGGTATAAAATACCCTAAGTGTTTAAATGGGTGTAGGTGAATGGTGCTAGTGCATGA
>JABCRI010000669.1:0-38645 GCA_015143295.1 Tetracentron sinense | reverse complement strand
ATTGTTGTGGTCAGCAGCCGAAGGCAAGACTACCGATCGATTGCTATGGCATCACCCTGAGGTGCTAGCCAAATCGATTAAAGGACACACGGGGGTGTTCAGGATTGCGGCATATCCCGGGGGCACTAGCCAGATAGATATTGAAATGACATGTCCCGAAGGCACTAGTCAGACTGATTGATTGATTGATTGATGTGTAGGGATGGAGTAGGATGTGACCGAAATGAAGCTGTAGCACATGACTACGGTGTGTGCAACTGTATGCAGTGGATGGGGTTTGTGCCGCTAGAGGTAATGTGTACAACTTGTGTGCAGCTTGGTTGAGTGTAGTAGTGAGATTGCAACTTGTGTGCAGCTAGATTGAGTGCGGCTAAAGTGCAGTTGATGCATCTTGCGTGCAGCTGGATTGAGTGCGGCTAAAGTGCAGTTGATGCATCTTGCGTGCAGCTGGATTGAGTGCAGCTAGAGTGCATCTTGTGTGCAGCTAGATTGAGTGCAGATAGAGTGTAGTGCATTTGTGTGCGACTTAAATGTAGCTAGGCTATGCAACTAGGGTACGATATATGTTGTGCAACTTGAATGCAGTTAGATTAGGCTTGTGTCGCTAGAATGCATTGTGTATGACTCGATTGAGTGTGTGCAAACTAGTGTGCAACTTGATTGGATTTGTGTAGCTGTGTCCTAAGTGCATGGCTTGACATATGCTGACATATGGGTGACTCGACTAGATCTAATTGACTTATTGTGCTATGCCGACTAGATGGGTATATGACTCGCTCTTAGAGACCAGCTCCTTACTTGTTGAAGATTTCAGAGGTGCTAGACCCTGATCTTGCTTCTAGCTGGGCCCGTATTGTATCCTGGGCGATTGTTGAGTTCTAGTTGATTTGGCCAAGCTAATGGGTAGACAGTGTGATGACAGGGTTGAAGGATACATCAGAATTTGAAGGTGGTTGACCTGGTGAGTATTTGGACTCTAGTAGTGACTAAAGAATGACTCTGGATTGACAGAATTGGAGGTACCTTAGGATGTGAGTGTCAGGACCCTAGTAATGGTTGGAAGTCGATGCAGGATTGACGGAGTTGAAGGATACCTTGGGATTGATGGGTATGAGGATTCTGGTAGTAGTCGGAAGATGACTCAAGATGTGAAGTCGAATGCTTCATTCACCTATGTGATTTAACAGGGAGATCACTTTCACATGGTGAATGGATTTTGTCCTCAGGGGTAGAGTATGATGCTAAGCAGATTTGTCCTGTGTGACATTAATAAAGTTGGGCTTTAAACCTTGCGGTGTGCCGAATTTGGCTTTGTTTGCAGCCAGGGACCTAGGGTCGCTTTGCCAATAAGATTCTGCTCTGCCTTGATCTGGGGGGTACTCCTGTTGAGTGTTTTCAACTTATCCATTTTTTGCCCCTGGTCTCCTGTATGCAATCCCGATGATGCAGGGAGCTGCAGAGATCTGTGCGCAGATAGACACCGATGATGAGGAGATGATGGATTATGGCAACCAGCTCAGGCGCAGCATCTTTGAAGCTTACTCAGGTATTCTCTAGGACTTCAAGAATGACAAGGCAAAGCTGATGAGCCCCATGCTGCCCATCTCTGGCAGTTCATAGAAGTGGTCCAGAGATAGGGAAAGGTATTGTTATTGATTGCTTTGCCTTTTCTTGGAATTTTGGAATTTGGTTTGTTCTATTTGAATCCAATGCTCCTGGTCCCATGATGTTTGTAGGTAGGAGAATATAACGAAAGCTGCAGTTGAGGTGATGGGCGATCTGGCCGACACACTCGGTCCAAACATGAAAATTCTTTTCAGAGACAATACTTTCTGTGCAGAGTTCTTGGGTGACTATCTTGATTCTGATGATCATGAACAGCTCAAGGAGACTGCAACTTGGACACACGGGATGATCGGGCGAGTTTTGGTTTCATGAGGTGAACCATTTCTTTGCTTTGGGATAAAATTGTTTTTTCTTAAATGGGCCATTTTTATTTACCGATCATTTTGTTTTTTTGGGTGTTTGTGTACTGTGCTTCTCTGGGGACGAGGGAAGGCCCTTGTAGAGCAGGATGGCGATGGGCATTGTTTTGAGTCCATTTGAGAGTGATGGTGGCTTTGTTCTGTTACTTTGTGTACTTAATGTGTCCACTTATAAGTGGCTTATTGAGTCATCTGTATTTTCTTCCTCTTTGTCACTTGTTTTTCCACTATTTTTATTTTATATGGGAGAGACCTCTCACATGTATTATGGCTGCACGGTTCAGACATTTTTTCTCCATCCAGTGGGTTTGTTTTGTTGGCATAAAGATCTTAAAATTATTGTGGCACTAGCACCTTTTACGTGAATTCGGAGTATTGTTAGCCTGCAATGTACCCAAAAAAACAAAAAATATTAACCTGCACAAGCGGAATGATTACTTTAGTTTATAAAAAAAAAAAACTGTTACAAATGCAGTTCTTCATGTCGACCGGCTACATTACAAAGGGTAGTTCTCAAATGAAATCCAAAGGAGTAAGGATCAGTGTTATAAAACCGGACTGAAACCGAACCGGCCAGGCCACTGGTTCCAAAAACCCCCAAAATTGGACTGTATTAAAAACTGGAAGAACCGGTCAGATCTGACCGGTTCAACCTGAAAAACTGGTAGAATTGGCCAGGAAAAAAATAAAAAAAAACATTATTCTATTAATAAAAGGACACGGTGGAACCGGAACCGGCCACTCTGCCGGTTCAATTCCCAGTCTCGGTATGAAAACACTGGTAAGGACTGTGACGACTGTCTTGTACCAAGGGGGTGACGTGAATAAAAAGAATTTGGCTTGACTACCATTTGTCGTTTGGGCTAAGGGAAGTAATTTGGGCATCCCTCTTCGTGAAATTACACAAATACCCTAATTAGGTTGGCCTGTGAATGCATCAAGGGATACCACATTACCACTGCTAGCAGCACGCTCGCTTAAAGGACATGGCAATTGGCGAGGAGTGAGGGATAGGTGTTTATTCAGGGGTGTTCTAGTAATTTAGGGAGGATAAAGCAGGGTGTTTTAGAGACTCTGCAACCCTGTGTCAACCATACCTAAGCGTGCATTTTAGAAAAAGAAATGGTAATATTAAATTGGGATTAATTAATCATTCTACTAATAAAAGTACAAGGAGTAACCTAAACTTTACTTGGACATAAATACCCCTATTTTATTAATAACTTATAGAATAACCTAAGTTTAATAAGTGTAAAAAAAAAAAAATTAAAAACTTTTAAAAGGAAGTATAGCTCACGTAGAGCACTCCCATCTCGAGAAGAACTCTTTCTCCAATTCACGTAGAGCACTCTCATCTCCACAAGAAAATTTCATTCATACTTACCCAAGTTAGAATTGTACTTGATGTCTAACTATATCATCTTCTTAAAATTTCATTCTAATGTATTCAAGTTAGAATTGTACTTGATGTCTAACTCTATCATCTTCTTAAAATTTCTTTCGTATGTATTCAAGTTAGAATTCTAATTCATGTCTAGCTCTACCGCCTTCACAATTAATAGAGCTAGAGTTAGAGAGAGGAGAGAGTGGATGGAAGATGGGTTGCTATTGAAGGAGAGAGAGGAGAGAGAAAGAAGGTTTTGACATGGGGTGTATTCACAAATGAGATGAAGAAGGTTGGTTATATAGCCGGGCCGGTGGTCACAGTGACCATGTTGCTGTATGCTTTGCAAGTTATGTCGGTGATGGTCACCTTGGTAAACTCTCGCTTTTTAGCACCGCCATCGCCACCTCTCTTATACGATCCGTGAAATAAATCATGCCAAGGTATCGTGTGAAAAACACAATAACCAGTAGAGTCGGTGATAATTGTCTTCTCATCTTTTCTCAACAACAAAGCTTTGAAAATAGTCTTTTTGATTTCTTTATACTTGTTTTTTTTTTCTTTTGTCCTTCGTGTTTAGATGTCTGATCTGCTTAGAAAGATTATGTTGCCCAAGTTTAAATCTCCTTTAACGAGGACAGGTGAGTTTGTCAAACCCTTCTTTGCTTCCATCATTTTTAAAATTTATTTATTTATTTTTAATGTGGTTTCTTCCTTATACAGATCCAACATATGGAAGATCCTACGGCATCCCTGATCCTTCCCTTAAGTTCTTGCCTGAAAAAGTCAATATCAGAACCTCCTACAGTGGACTACTTTTGCTGCCAGGGTTGCACCGCTCCCAAAACCGAATCATAATCATGGTCTTTGAACTGTCTATTTTCAACTTCATCGCCATTGGTATGTGTTCTTTGTCCATTACAAGGTTGAGCACCTTGGACAAACCAAATTATCTTGCTTCCGACGATTCTGGTAATTAAAGCTTATTGGCTAAGTCATAACTAATAGAGTACATGATGGTTGCATATCATAACCATACATGTATTCTATTAATAACTAACTTCATTTAAATGTGATTATGACTAAGTTAAATGTGACATTTTTGTGATTCTTGTGGGACTCACCTAAGTAGCAAGTGGTTTTTAGTGTTATGCAAGAGAATCCTAAATATTTAAACCTTGGAACATGTGAATTCCTATGGTGGTTGTGCATGCATGCAGATGTGCCTCTTGTCATTGTTTATCAATTGATCTTGCCCTTTTATGCCTGTCATGCTTGCTAGCATCTTACAATCGAGTTCTCTGATAGATAATAGGGGAGTTTGAGTCAGTTCAAGAAGCTCTTTTTACAGATAATCATTAGCCTTAGTTTAAGCATTGCCAAGGGAAATTATTTTTGGGTTTTTGATTTAATTAATTCGTAGAAGAGAAATGTGGAGTTTGAGCCCATGATCTGTCTTCTTTTTGATATATGTTGTGGGTTCTTTTGTACTCAGGTGGATCCTGAAGGGATTGTTAATAACGTGGGCACAAGTTAAACTTAAATGAGGAATACATGGAAGGCTTTAAGAATAAAGTCATTTACAAAAATATGGAGCAAAGTTCAATGCCATTTGAGAAGAACAACTAATGAGAAATTGTCTTCTTTTTCTCCTTTTCCTTTTCGAAATGAGTATATGCACTTAGAGAATCTTCACTTTCTAATAAGTTATTATTCGTAAGGCTCTCTATTAGTAAAAATATAGGACTCTACTTAAATTTATTAAAGAAAGTATATTTACTCAATTTTTTTTCCTGAATTGTACTGAACACGAATCTAAGTTAACCAAAAAGTTCAATCTTGTGTATTTACTCAATCACGGCCACACGAAACCTTTAAAGCATCCGGAAGCAGAAAAGAAAGAATACAATAAGGTATTGTCATTCTTTTAAAGGGTTTTCCCTCTTCTTCTCATTTATGTTTGTGAATATGGCATCCATCATTGACTCACTAATTTCTAATAAATTGGAAGAGTCATAGTAATTTACAATGATTAACCAATCCTTCATCTAAGTATGAATAAATATAAAGTGATATTATTTTTTAATATCATCTAACAAAATTATAAGATTATGAATAATTATAATACCAAATTTTAATTTAATCATATTATATTTTTTTTATTATTAATAATACGTGCAAAGCATGTGCAACTTTACTAGTCATAAGAAAAGGAAGAGCGCCTTTGCTATATTTATATGGAAAATATTCACCCCCTTAGTCGGTGACGTGAGGAGGGGCATCCCGGCTATCATTTTCTTGCCATGTGTCCCCCTTCTAACCCCACCCCATTTAATGTGGATAAGATTCATCAACCCTTAGGGTTCATCCATCTACCCTTACTTTTTAGAAAAATAAAGGCTCAGGATCCGCTCGATTCCAAACCCCTAAAGGTTACCACGTGTCTCCTTTGACACCCCTTAACCATGAGGTAAGGTTCACCCATCCATCCTTTGTTTTTTTTTAAAAAAAATATTAATTATTTTTTTAAAATTAAAATCTTTTTTAATATTAAAAAAAAACTCTAAAAACAGTTTTTTTAATTTAAAAAATAATAATTAATATATTAAAAAAAAACCAAGGATGGGTGGGTGAACCCTAGGGGTGGGTGAACCTTACCCATGGTTAAGGGGTGTCAAAGGATACACGTGGCGACCTCTAGGGGTGATAACCGGATTTGCCAAATCCGGTTATCACCGGAGATGATTTGGCTCCTTGCTCTATTTATATTATGGAGATTCAAATTTAAAGACTGACGCTGGTTCACCTGGTTCTGGGTATTCTTCCTAAAAAATGGCGTGCACGCTCCACAACGATCTCTTCTCTTCCATGATTTCAGAAATAAAGACCTACACAGGCAAAGACCCTCTTCTCCCATGGCTCCGGTAAGAAAAACCCTTCTCTTTATTTCTTCTCTTTCTCCTTTGCCGCCATTTTGCTGCTTTTCCCATATTTCTGTAAATCGAATGTGAATCCAGAGGAGTTCGAAAGATGAGGGAATCTCTCCCTCCCCAGATTCTCAAGGCGAAGCTCCCTCGTTTCCTTCAGAAATGCGCTCACACCTTCGATTCCGATCGTCGTTACCGCAACGATTTGCGCTACATTCGAGTCTGGATACAACTGGTAACTGAAAATGCCCCATCATCCCTCCGTTTCCTCTTTCTCCTTATGATTTTGATAGTTCGTTGTTCGGTTTTTATTTTTATTCTGGGTGGAATTCAATTGGATAGATGGATTTCGTGGATGATCCACGGGCGCTTTTGAGAACAATGGAGATGAATCGGATTGGAATAAAGCGGTCCCTATTTTACCAGGCCTATGCTCTGTGCTTTGAGAAGCTCAAGAAGTTTGAGGAGGCTGAGAAAATGTACCATATGGGGGTTAAGAAGTATGCCATCATCACTGAAGCTTTGAATTTCTACTAGATATTTGATTTGTAGGATGCTTTGTTAGATGTATTGAATAATTGTTCTGATTGGGATTTCCAGCATTTTAGTTAAATTTATGCATTACCCACTAACAGTTTGACCAATATCTAAAAATTTGCTCCATAGGTCTCGACTTCTGAATTTAAATCTCTATATTTTCCTTTCATTTTGTGACAAGGGAAATTTTTTACGCATTCTCTAATTGATTAGTAAAAATGAAATCATTTGCCGTTTGTTTTGCAGAATCCCATTTATCTGATAGCTTTCATGGTTTGAATTGTGTAAGAACTCATAGCTGCGCCTGTATCATCATATTCTTAAACTAGGAAAAAGCAAAACATGAATTATCATGTACATTATATTATCAGGACCAGCAAAAGAGTCAGCATGGATTCTGCTTCTGATATTGTCAGTTGTAAATTTTTGATGATTGGCAGCATGTAGTTAGGAAATAGTGCTTCATATTTCTCTTTTTATGCATAAAATTTTCCTTTTAAGTGGTGTCATCCAGTTTTCGTATCTTTAGTAGGTTGATTTGATTTTGAGTTGGATAGTATCAGAAGAACTAAAAGTCCTCGAAACATGTTTGCAGTATATGCCATGCAATTAGGCAGATGAAATGTAGGACCTTGTTTCTTGGTCAATCTCTTGGAGGAGAACAAGATATGGATTGTGGACAACGTTCAATTGAGGTTATTGGTTCAACCCACCCTTGACTTTGTCTTGCCAATGAAGGGACTAAGTCAAATGGTTTAGCCAATAGCCCCATGATGGAGTTTTCTTTTTAACCTTGACATAGTGAAGCATGGTGCATGGCAAGTGAGTCTTATGGTCAATATTTAATACCAGTTGGAAGCAATGATTTACACTGATGGATAGGGAGATCCTGACTATAATCATTGACAATCCCGGGAAATATCATCAAGAAAAGCAACCGTGTAAAATATGTTGCTACTGTAATATTAAATCGGAAATCGTGTTCATGCTTTTATAGTGAATGTGGTTGTTTTGTGGTTATTGAAGTCTTCTAGAAAATGCTACAAATCTTTAAATTTCTCTTTTTTCTAGACAAGGGTTCTGTTGCATGCTTCTATTTTTAGGAACACATCTACCCTTAATGATTTAACTTCTTTAAAAGTGTGATGTTATCATAGTTGCAAGGAAGCTATGTACAAGGTGGGAAACTCGCTTCCCAGGAAGCTCATTTCTCAAACTCGCTTCCTCGGACAGACTCGCTTCCTTGGATAGAATCGCTTCCTAGGGAGCTCACTTCCATCACGTCCCATCTAGTAGTCAGTTGTATGTGCGAAGTGATGTGGTAGACCACAGTGTATAGCCTAGGGTGTAGACTCTAAGCAAGTATCGTCGGTTTGAAACCTAAGGCACCTACTTTTCCACAAAAATCTCATGTAAGATAAAATCAAAGGTATAGCTACCCATAAATAACATAATGGGAATGAGGAGCCTATATCTCATTTCTCACTTCCCGTTTCCTAAGGTTTTTTGAGTTCGCTTCCCGCTTCTCGCTTTCGCTTTGCTTATCGTTTTCGCTTCTTGTTTTCGCTTCTTGCTCTGGTAACTATGAATGTTATCCTATAGGAGCCCCTATGTTTGCAAACTATTATTTTAGAGGTATAGAAAATATGTGTTTCAACTTTTAATTTAATAGATGATACATCCGTAGATAGAGTGGCATGGTGGGAGAAGATTCTTGTAGCTGACCCCAAAAGCATTGTATAAGGATGATGATGATTTGGAGCTTTAGTGGAACCTAGAACTACAATTGTTCTTCCCTTTTCTGGTGTTAAAAAAAAATTATTTGCTTAACGGCCTCCATTTTGACTTGAATTCTTTGTGGCTCTGTTACCTTGCTTTTCTTAGATGAGAATCGCTTGAACTAAATTACTGGCATTTTTCAAAATCTTAAACAATTACCAATCAAAGAAAAAAATTTAAACGACTGATAGCGTTTAAAAATTTCAGCTCAAATTTTTTGGCGTCTGCTTTGAAGGACAATTCTTTAAGGTATGATTGTCACCATTATCATGTGTACCATTATATTATTCTACAATATTCTTGATAAATGGTGGTTTTCATATATCTCTACTTCTTGAAGTCTCTATCTTTCCCAAAGTAATGGAAATTGAAAAGCTAACCACCTTTTGAGACTTTTGGTAAGAAAGACCTTAAAAAATATTGCTGTCCAAGCCACTAAGATGATAAAATCCATCTCCTTTACATAGAACAAGAGCCTGGTGTGTATAAATTGTTTATTGGTGATTTGATTGAACCAACATGTAAAAGTATTAATTCAACAATACATAGTTAAGTATGTTATTGCTATGTATTTCAGTAGTTGCTACAGTGAAACTGAGGTACCTTCACCATCTCAGAACTGTTTAACAGCCTTGCAGAGCCTGTTGATGAATTACAGAAGTCATATGAGCAATTCCTTCATCGTATGGTGTTATACAAGAAAAGGAGGACCCGGGTAGCACTTCTGTTGTGTTTTTCATATTATGTTTTTTTCTTTCTTTATTTCTAGGAGTCTTCTATTATCTAACTATGAACGGATGTCTTGCAGCACCAGGAACGAAGAGCTGCCATGAGGCCCCTGACTAGTAGGAGCATCCCTCCCCCTTGCAGGGAGAATGAAGGAATCAAAGAAGGTATTTGCAGATTTGAAGATAGTCCTACAGGAACTTCTTCTGAGATTTCTTTACCTGAAGCAGAAAATAATCATAAAAATGTTGAGACTAAAATGGTAAGAGAAGAAAGCTCTGCTGATATGAGGAACGGGAAATTAGATCCCGAGGCGTACCTTCCTTCTAACAATCATGGGGTTTTAGTAAACTCATGTAATGTTGGAATAGCTAATGATCTATCGATGAAGGAGATCATGGGAACTGTGGGCCACAAAAGTTCCTTCAAGCTGCAAGATAGGACTGATATGGGATCAGATGAACCAAGCTCATTTTGCAGTGATGATCAGGTTGTAGTGAAGTTTGTAGATACTGCCATTGTTGGAAAGTCTGAAGCAGAAGATGCCTGCCATCATGGTTTGGTGGATCCTACAATCAACATGAAGGAGGCCATGAATGCCATAAACAGCATGTTTTGGGAACCGTTGGAAATGGAAATTTTGAATCGGAGAAGATCACACAAAACCCAGTCCAAAGTAGATAAGAGCATGAGCAATGGATTTGAGGTGTTTATGGATGAATATTTTGATAATGGTGTTGGGTTATCTGATCAGAAACAAAACAATGGTGATTTACTGGCTAATCCAGACTTTGCACGCCCTGTAAACCCAGCATTACCGCTGCAAAACAGTAGAACTGAAATGCAGCAGACTCTCCAAGAAACCTTCAAAATATTTATTGATGATGAGGACAGCAATGGGGTTGGTGACGGCAATGATGAGAACGCTAGTTTTGCACACTATGAGGTTCAAAATTTGCTCACTGAAGATTCTACGTCATCTATTCCACGGATAAATGCTTTTGTGTTTCCAAGTCCAAAGGATCTTCCATCGAATGATTCTGATGATTTGGATGTGGAGAGCTCACCAAGCATGAAATTGAGAGAGGTTACAGTTGTTCGTAGGTTTATGGGGTCTACCATTTTGGATGAGGAAGAGGTGGAAAATGCTTGCCACCATGGCTTAGTAGAACCTACGATCAATTTGAAGGAGGCTATGGATGACATAAACAGCATGTTTGGGAAACCGTTAGATTTTGTAAAGACCAAATAGACGGAAGAAGCAAAGCAAAGTATCAGATAGGAAGGGAGACTGTGGTGGGTTTTCAATACTTCCTGATGAAGACTTGAAATTGAAACAAGGACAGGCTTCATCAAGCTCATCTGGCAAGTTGAGCAAAGAATGCGATTTGTACGAGCCAACTGTGTTCACAAAGGAGGCCATGACTGAGATAAACGAGATGTTTGGAATGCCATTGAACTTTTAGGAACCAGGTAAGTGTGCATTGTTCATTAGGAAAAAAAGGACTTTTTAATGTGACATAAGCACCATTGAATTGTTTTGTTTTCCTTGACCCGAGGAAGATTGCGGTTTATTACCATTGTTTTGCCTAATTTTTAAAAGCAATTGGATGCCTGCATATCATTTTGGTGCGTGTGTTTATATGTTGGTAGGTCTGTAAATGGATGGGATCAAGATCCGGATCCGATTAAACAACACCAACAACATCTATGTAACTTAATAAAGAGGTTGTGACTAGTCAGCCTAGCTTATTATAATTTATAATCAGCTCATTTCCTTTTTTACCGTTAGGAGACAAGTGTTTGCTGTCATATAATTTATAATCAGCCCATTACCAATCAAATCTTGTGGTTAGGAGACAAGTGTTTGTTAACATATGAAGTTATCACATGACATTTTCTCACTTGTGGTTAGGAGACAAGATCTTGAAGAAGTCAAGGTTCCAAAAAAGAAGAAAAAAATTTAGATGCGCGTCTTTTTTTACTCTTATTTTTTTCCCCTTTGATCTACAGTAATAGGTTCAACCCACAAATTGATGGTGTTGGTTGAACATTATAGCCTTTTCAAACCTAATTGGTTGTTCAGCAGCCTCAGATTGTGCACTCTCAAGTGCTTGCAAAGTGACTTGGCTGAGGATTGTGCACTCTTAAGTTTCTTAACAATACATGAAACCACATTTAGTTCATTTAGTCTTGCTCTTGTTCCCCTTATATATAAGGAAAAGTGGGCATGCCCTTTTTCTCTCTTAGTCGAGGTGTATGGGGTTGTTGTAGGCACTAAGGCAAAAGAACGGGAAGTATGGAATTGGTGGTGTTTGCAATCAATTCAGATCTCTATTATTGTTTGTTGTATCGTTGTTAGGCCTAAAACAACTAGTGTCTTCTTTTTCCTAAAACCTTTCACAATATTCTCTTATGCTATGTTTGGTTGTCAAGAAAATAGGTGAAAACATGGAAAAGAAAAGAAAATTTTGGATTTCTAATACAATTCTTAGCTGTGTTTTGTCCAATTTTCTTTTCTTTTCCATGTTTTCATTTATTTTCTCGACAACCAAACATAGGATTAGTTTAAAGTAAAAAAATTATTTCAGTGAGTTTACAGAACCCTGGAAAGAATCCAGCTGGAAATTTATGGCAACTAGTGAACGTGACGATTGGGTGGGAGCTTGAAACTAGGGTGCCTTGGGATATCCAAAGTTAAAACATACTCATCGGACTCTTAACTTTGCAAACAAGGTATGAATTTACAGTATGAATTCCTTTGATGGAACTAATAGGCATAGTGACAAAGTCGGGGTTCTGGATTCAGAGACTCTGACCTTATGGTTCAGGTGCAATATTTTAACTATTTGAGCTTACCAAATCCAAATTCATGTTCTCTATCAACATTGTTCTAATTTCTATAAATGTGAAGGACATGTAAGCTTTTACTTTGTGTTTTCTAAATATAGTTTTATTAAGTCAAGTTCTCTGCAAGTCATGAAAGTTTTGTGTGTTGTGGTAGGCCAGTTACAAGAGAGGGATTTGACTTGTTATGAAGCTGAATCTCTTTGTAGTGTGATAGTTAGAAGTTCAATTTCCTATTTCTTCTCTCTATAATAGTTATATAGTTATAATTATATAAATGTTAAAAGACATGTAAGCTTATAACTCACGATAGCAAAACAAGACAAAGGTAATAGTTAGATGTTCACCTTCCTATTCCTCCTCTCTATGACTATGAACATTATGGTCCTAAAGTTACTTTCGTGGATTATGCTTTGGTCTAATATCTCATTTCCTGTTGAATTTGTAGGATCCAACCCTTAAGCCAGTGAAAGGAAGCAAGAGAAGTCACCGTCCACCAAGTAGACAAAAGGGAGGGGATAGACTACACTTATGTTTAAGTTGAATGTGAAAGGCTTGTACATGTATTTTGAGTTATTATGCTTCACCAAAAAAAAAGAAGTTATTATCCAACATTTTTCAGACATGAAATTGATATTTGAGGCAACTTTTATGAATTGAACCTATTGGATAGACTTGAAATTTTCTAAAGTTGTAACCGGATTCTGGGGAATCTGGTTATGTGCCCCTTTTGACACTCCTTAACTATGGTTAAGATTCACCCACCCTTAGTGGTCACCCACCTATACTTGTTTTTAGAAAAGAAGTACGAAATTTTTTTGAGGAAAGAATCAATGCTAGGGGTAGGGCTCCCCCAATGGTTGAGGTTTTTTTTTTTTTTACACAAATTGGCGAAGGATTCAGGACTAATGTATACAGGATTGATTGACAAATTAGCTTTCTTCTTTCTAAATTTAAGGAAAGAACCAATGCTATACTACTCAATAATGCATTACAAATTACAAGAAAAGGAACTAAATTGTACACAGGACTGGAGGAAAGGAGCACAAGGGCTGAGGTTTTACAATGATCACCAACTCCCGCACTACATGGGGGAGCTGTAAACTAGAATGGATACAAAACATTAGAAAGCAAAACGGGGTGGTTAATAACCCCACTTGCTTCCCTGCAACACCGGTTGTCTTGTCACTGGTCCCATGCGGCATGGAATATGGGGGTTCTGTTCTTCAACCAATGTACCATCTCCTTGTTCAGTGGAGACTTATTCACAATGGCATTAAGCATTGGACTGCCGAAAACCTGAGGGGCACTCTTCAATAACCATATTCGGTCCTTGGGCCATGGTCTCTGAGGCTGTTTCTCCTGGTGAAGAACACAATGAGTCTCATAAGCAACCCGTACTCGAAGAAAATATATAGATCCCCTCGCAAACACACTAGTAATAGAAAGGAGTACTTGAGTCAGAACAATCACATTTCTAACGTTCAACGCATTTACCCATGCAGTAGACTCGTGATCTACCCGTAAATCCTCAGTCAAGTCACTTTACAAGCACTTAGAATGCACAATCTGAGATTGCAGAATAAATAAAGAGAAAAAGTAAGAGGAAAAAAAACACAGACACGCATCCAAATTTTTTTCTTCTAATTTTGGAACCTTGATTTCTGCAACTCGTCTACTAACCAACAAGTGAGAAAATGTCAGACACTTGTCTCCTAACCACAAAATTGGCAAATTTGACATCACAACTAACAAATCCTTCTCTACACCCAGAGAAAGAAGAGGAAGAAGAAGAAGAAGAAAGGAGAGAATTAGGGGTAATGAAACCCTAGATTTCAGCAGGAGAGAGAAGAGATGAGAGAATGAGGGGTTACAGTTTATTACCGGAGGGGAGTAAGAGTAGATTTGTGTTATGATTCTAAATGATAAATACCTAGATTGCGCTCTTCCCATCAATCCGGGCTTTTTGGGATTAATGGTTGCGTCTAGGTACGTATCAATTGGTATCAGAGCCAAACACTAGGTCTCGGGTTCGGGTTCGGGTCCGGGTCCGGAAGGGGCGACTTATGGAGGGGACGACCTAAGGTACCCCGTGTAAACTGTTCCCGAGTGGACTGTCCCGTGTGGGCGTTAGATTGGGCCGTGTACCTCGTGGGCTGCCATAAAGTAGGCCATGTGCCCCCTGGGCCACCATGGATGTCGGCTTCAAAGAGTGGTGGTATGTTACGATTGTAAGTGATAAAAACCTAGATTGCGCTCTTCCCATCACTCTGGGCTTTTGGGATCAATGGTTGCGTCTAGGTACATATCACTTTGCAACAATTAGAGAAGCTTTGCATCGACTGGATTATCTACGCACAGACGGAGGGGATGAGAAATGGGTTGAGAGAAGAGTAACAGTTTTGATCGAGGGAGAAGGAAATTGAGTTGAGAGAAAGAGAATGTGTTTGGATACTTAATATGGGTATTTTCGGTAACTATAACTTTAGAACAATAGCCAGGCTGACTAGCCACCTCCTCTTCTGTTCCAACTGCTCTGAATTCTTTCCTTTAGAAATCTAGAGAGAGAGAGAGAGAGATCTGAGTCTGTAGCCATGGCTTCCTCCAGTTCGTCCAAGAATCTGATGCTACCAATCTCTGATCCTCCGAGGAACGACGAGAGCCTCTTCAAGGGCTCCGCCATGACCAAAAGAGGCACATATGCTGTCATCTCTTGCATGGCTTGTGCTGGTCTCTTCCTTCTCCACTTCTTTGTTATATTTTTCTCATTTAGACTCATTGCTTTTGTTCATCTATTGTCCATTTCTAGCTTTAGAGTTTTTAAATTTTTTATTGTTTCTTTCATTTCAAGGCACAATTGATCCATGAGCGCCATCCAGGGCAATGATGGGAGAAGATACAATTCCTCAACAAATCGCTGGCATGAGTAAAACCGGCAACAATCTCATTGCACAAAAATCATGTAACCCCGGACCTAGTCTTGTGGCTAGAGCCAAAAAATGGACAAAAATCAATCAGCTTCGCAGGCGTGAGGAAAACCAACAACGGTCTCATTTGCGCAAAAATTATGCGAATCTCATGACTTGGTCATTCCAAGGGTAAAAAATGGAGAAAAGCTGAAGAACAGTTTGACAATAAAATCTAGCAGCAATCGGTCTCACCAGACTCCTGACTATCCCCAGCAGAGACTCCTCTGGGAGTAAATCCCTTGTGGAAAGTCAATACACAGCAGACTCCAGCAATCTTCTATCCCCTAGCAAATCTCTAGTAGAAGTTTCCAATTCAGCAAACTCTCCTAGCAAGAGTCCTCAGTATTCAACAGCAGCAAGACAAGCTCACTCAACAGCATACCCAGCAGAAACAAATCCTCTGTTGAGTCATACTCCACTTTCCAAATGATAGACCACAAATCCCTTCTAAGCCTTGACAAATGCAATTTACTGGCAAATTTAAAAGCTAGTTAAGCATTTTTCTGTCAAAATCAAAAACTTTTACAAAATGTCCGCTAACACTTTTTCTAAATGTTTTTCAAAACAGAACTTCTACCCATATGTACTAGCTTGCACTAAAGCAGCCCCGGCAAGACAAGCAGAAGAAGAAGCCGATGTCCCGCATCCCCGTAAGTTGTAGTGAAAAGAGTCATGGGAAAGCATCTTCGCTTTTATCCCCTACATGGCATCATAGCTTCACACCCTATGTGACAAAACTCTTTAGCATCACTCAACGTGATCAAGATCCAGTTCCTCTGGGTCATCTCAATATCAATCCGACTAGTGCCTCTGGGACATACCACATCTCTTTGTGACACCCCCGCGTGTCTCTGACATCCTGTGTATCCCTTGACAAACCTGTCATACTGCGATACCTCCTGCATGTCCTCCCTTGTGACACCCCCTGTGTGTCCCCAACATCCTAGATGCCCCTTGACAAACTCGTTATGTAGAGCCCCAGACTTTTTCATGCTTAATACATGGCACTTTCGTTGTCATTTTTCCTTTAAAGATGTATAATTAATAAATAAGGAGGAAATTGGAAATTCTGAAACGTCAAAAATGTTCCTTTTCGAAGTACGAACCCAACGCAAGTTGAATCTTCAAAATCGGTCGAACAAGTCAAAAGATATGGCCAAAACAGTCTGGACCTGTAGGCAAACTAGCTCGGAAGGCGCTAAGGACGTAGCTCGGTTATGCGCTAAGGACGTAGCTCGGAAGGCGCTAAGGTCGTGCTCTGATAAGGCACAGACAACGCATAGACAACGTACTCTGAGAACGTAGCTCGAGCTCTGATAACGTATACGTTGTGCATCCGTTGTGCAACAGCAACAACGGGTACGTTGTACAGCAACAACTGGTACGTTGTACAACAACAACGGGTACGTTGTGCAGCAACAACGGGTACGTTGTACAACAACAACGGGTACGTTGTGCAGCAACAACGGGTACGTTGTACAGCAACAACGGGCACGTTGTACATAAGACAACGCACAACGTGTTAAGCACTGTTCACAGCACAACGTGTGTGGCACTGTTCACAGCACAACGTGTGTGGCACTGTTCACAGCACAACGTGTTCAGCACTGTTCACAGCACAACGTGTGTGGCACTGTTCACAGCACAACGTGATCGGCACTGTTCACAGCACAACGTGATCGGCACTGTTTACAGCACAACGTGTGTGGCACTGTTCACAGCACAACGTGATCGGCACTGTTCACAGCACAACGTGTGTGGCACTGTTCACAGCACAACGTGATCGGCACTATTCACGGTCCTCGCGTTTTTCAGAAATTTCAGTAAGGGTATTAGGGTCTTTTGGTCGGTCCAATCTTACCTTAAGAGTTTAACCCGAGCCTTTAGGGCATCATTCGACACTTAGAGAGATTGGGAGATAAGAAGAGAAGAAAGGGTGATTCCTAAACCTAGGGTTTCCATTTTGGAGAGAAATCAAAGGATTTTGAAACCCTAGATCACTTCCAGTCCGGGTTTTCTCCAAGATCTCGGCTCAAGTTCTCGTGGAGAGCGTTCTCCAAGCTAGGGCAGAAGCTACACAGTCGTTTCGGAAAGGGGATTTCTTCCTCACTTGATCAAGGTCGGTACTTCTTGCTACCCTCCTAGTTATAGTTCTTCTTTCCCCTTCATTTCCCTTTATTTCTTTTTATTTTCTTTCATTTACATATGTACTATGAGATGGGTTATGAATGGCGACAGAAGTGGTGAATAGCGATGGTTGTTGGCGAATGGATGCCGTGTGGATGATGTGATGAATGAATGGGAAAGGGCATTGTTCCAATAATGAACATACATGTATGATTTGAGTAAAACCCATCTAGAAAAGCATGTTGTAGGGTAAGTGGATAATGAACGCACCATGTTTGATGAAATGCCAAGGTGAATACAATGAGTTGTAAATTAGGGAATGCATGCCTAATAAATTCTGAATATTGCTAGGGCCTATGATAGTGTGTTTTCTTGCTTTCCTTAAATGACATGAATGTTATATTGTTCAATCTTCGACGTTATGTGTGTTGTGAAATTACCCAAATGTCATGTTTAAATTTTAATGCAAGTATGTACACGGTTCCCACGAGCACGGCATGCATGACATGATTTATCGAGGTTTTCAAGAACATGGTTAGAGGTGGGACATATCCTATGATATGTTTTACCTCGCTTTTCACAAGAAGACAAGAACCAACATTACATGAGGGGTCTCCCCTCACTCACAAGTGCATATCATGAAGAAGGGCCTCCCTTCCCTTGCAAGTACATACATATCATAAAGAAGGGTCTCCCTTCCCTCGCAAGTGTTTTGCATAAAGAAGGGTCTCCCTTCCCTCTCAAGGCATCTCACAAGTTACATGATCACAAGCAAGCACGCATGACATGCATGACATGACACGGCATACAAGAATCAAGTAAGATAGACAAGACAAGCTTTCAAGTACGAAAAGATATTTCAAGCCAAGTCAAGTGCACGATGTTTTCAAGAGGTTTCACCGGTTTTCTACGAAATACAAGCATGATTATAAATTGCTTTACTCCTTGTATGATATGAATTGTTTCTGCCTGACATATATGAATTGCTCTTGATTATGTATTGCCATTGTTATGCTATAATTGTTGGTTAGTATTTAGTACCCGCTGAGTATTCCATGCTCAGCCGTACTTCTTATGTCGGCAGGTTCTGAGGGAGCTGCTGCTCCATTTGATGTTTGTGCTCCT
This sequence comes from Tetracentron sinense, assembly GCA_015143295.1. NCBI lineage: Eukaryota > Viridiplantae > Streptophyta > Magnoliopsida > Trochodendrales > Trochodendraceae > Tetracentron > Tetracentron sinense. Next base: position 20,239 of record JABCRI010000669.1, on the reverse strand, counting down.
GGTCCATGGGTGGAAGAGGAGTACATCGAGGAGCCTTTGGAGGAACCTCCCGTGGAGGGTCATCAGTAGGTGGTGTTAGATTATGAGTGGATTAGCTGTGGGTGAGATGAGAGTTAGATTTATGTATTTTGGCGGGCATGTCCGCACTTTCTTTTGGTTACTTTTTGTATAAACTTGGATTTGTGTATGTATATACATAGAGGTTTGGTAGACTTCCGCTGTGCTTTGATGGTTATGTTTCCGCTATAATGTCCTCTATTGTATATGCTCTGTGGGTTTTGCAGGTTAGTTGTCAAGCAAGTCATGATTAGTCGTCCAAAGTTCACTCTAACTCCTAGGGTGGGTTTTGGGTCGCGACACGTTATACCGTGGCATTACCTCCTGCATGTCCTCTTTGTGACACCTCCACGTGTCTCTGATATCCTATGTATCTCTTGACAAACTTGTCATACTGCGATACCACTTGCATGTCCTCTGTTGTGACACCCCCGTGTGTCCTCGACATCTTGTGTATCCCTTGAAAAATCTATCATATTGCAATACCTCCTGCACGTCCCCTTTGTGACACCCCCGTGTGTCCCCGATATCTTGTATGCCTCTTGACAAACCCGTCATACCGTGGCATTACCTCCTGCATGTCCTCTTTGTGACACCCCCGCGTGTCTCTGATATCCTGTGTATCCCTTGACAAACCTGTCATACTGCGATACCACCTGCATATGCTTCCTTGTGACACCCCCGTGTGTCCTCGACATCCTGTGTATCTCTTGACAAACGTATCATACTGCGATACCTCCTGCATGTCTTCTTTGTGACACCCCCGTATGTCCTCGACATCCTGTGTATCCCTTGACAAACCTGTCATATTGCGATACCTCCCGCATGTCCTCTTTGTGCCACCCCAGTGTGTCCCCGAAATCCTGTGTGCCTCTTGACAAACCCGTCATACCGCAGCATTACCTCATACATATCCCCTTGCGACACCCCCGTGTGTCCCCGACATCCCGTGTGTACCTTGACAAACCCGTCATACCGCTACACCACCTGCATATCCCCATTGTGACACCCCCGTGTATCCCCGACATCCTGTGTATCCCTTGACAAACTCGTTATACCGCGACACCTCCTGCATGTCCTCTTTCTGATACTTTGCATGTCCTTCGATCGTTCTGGTTAAGCACATTCGGGTAACGCCATAATAACCAATCTAGCTAGTGCCTCCGAGACATGTCATCTTTCATAGCATCCATTAATCTCCAGCATGAGTAGACCGGACTACTCTCCAGTCCCTAGCGAGTAGCCCTAACCACTTCTTCTTTCCTCAGGTCTCCCATATCCCCAGCAAGTATAGACAGACACATTGCACCCACATTTGCACAGCATGCACGCGCACCATAATGCATTCCCAAAATCCAATCTCGGTGTAAAAATAGGATGATTCCAGTCTTTATCATTCAATCACCAACATTGGCACTCTCCAACAAAGAAGGGCAGCTGTAAGCACCCAATTTGTACACCCTTTTTTAACCATAGTTAAGTTCCCTAACTCTAGGTTAACCCCAGTTAAACCATAGGTCTAGCCCTAGGTCACCCCTTTTTAACCATAGTTAAGCTCCCCGATCCTAGGTTAATCCCAGTCAACCCTGAGTAAACCCTAGGTTACCCCCAATCAAACCCTAAGTGTAACCCTGTCAACCCTGCCCTGTTTAATCCTAGGTAAACCCTAGGTTAACCTCAGTCAAATCCTAGATCTAACCCAAGGACAAACCCTAGTCAAACCCTAGCTAAACCCTAGGACAAACCCTAATTAATCCTAAGTCAAACCCTAGCTAGCCCTAGGACAACCCTAGTCCCTAGGACCAAGCCCTAGTTTAGCCCTACCACCCTAGGACATGGGCCCAAAACCCATACAAGACCCAAGGCCCCTAGGGCCTAAGCCCTCGGTCTGGGCCCAACATGGGCCAAAAAATTCAAAAACTCGAAGACGTACTGCATGCATGGCGTACTGGTTCTACCGCCATTCCCAGTTTACGCAACCGCATCACTCAACTACCTCCCCAATGCACAAGCATGCCTCCTGACAGCCCTCTCTCCTCCTTGCAGCCTCCGCCAACCCTTGTACTTATTTCCCCTATGTCCTTAAACCCACTCCTATAGATCCAAGATCCCCTCAACCTCCAAACCCACGATTGAACCCCTATTTGAATCCCTGCCTCACTGTCTTCAGGCTCCAACCTCACCCAAGCCTCACCAGAGACCCCCAGGACTACCCTGAGCCTTCTCCCAATCGTGCAGCACCACCACCGTGCACCACCATCACTCGGCACCACCACCCCTGAAGCCACCACCACTGGTGAAGGATAACAGCAGGGTAAGGCCTCCCCCTACCCTTTTTTTTTTTGTAATAAACACTGTTGTGAGCCTCTGGTCCTACTCCAAGGGACTTCATTTTTTGTTTTGGTGCATAACCCAAGAGCAGGTGCTTCCCCTACCTTCCTCATAGGTATGAGGGGCCCCTTATAGGTAAAAACCTCAACCCCATAGCCTCCAGCTCATCCCCAGTCCTTCTGGAGGACCCTCAGACCATGAGGGATCCCCTGGAAGTAGTAGGGCACAGATCTAAAGGGCACAATTTCAGTTCTGGAAATTTTCCAAAATGGCGGTAAACACAGTATCGCCATTCTGGTTCTTCCCATTCCAAAGGCCACAGACTCCATTTGGTTAAGCCCTGGTCCATTCCAGGGTCTGGACTTGGTCCCTAGGATCTCCCTAAGCCTACCTTGGTCCTTCCAGGCTGACACCATAAGCTTAACTATGGTTAAAATCTAAAAAAAAGGAAACTGTCCAGAATGACGGTAAATATTCTACCGTCATTCTAGAATTTGTCTTACAGTGCAAACATGGCCATTGTGGGCCCATTTAAGACCAATCCCAGGGCCCACAACAGGCCCAAGACATAGGGGGAGCCCCCTAACTAGCCTTAATGGCCCATGGCCCACGGGTTTATCCCTGATCATTCCCCCAGACCTGCAAAACCATTCTCAGGCATAACTGAGAATGGCAGTAGACTATCTACCGCCATTCCAGAATTGGAATTGGCGGTAAACAGTCTACCACCAATTCCAGTTCATTGTTATTTGGGCCTTGCACAGGGCCCAAGCCTGATAGGAAGCCACTCTAGGTCCTATCAAGTCATCTGGGCCCACTACTAACCTGCCTAGACCCTTAACTGAGGTTAACTCAACCCGGTCAGCTTTAACCACGGTTAAGCTCACTTAACTCTTGGAAAAATCCTTAAAAATTCTAAAAACATGAAAAGACCAAAAACATGACTTTGGACTTCTTAGCCATGGTTAGCAACCCTAACCATGGTTAACCCTCCTCCTTAACCACGGTTAACCGATTTAATCCATGGTTAAGCACCATTGACCTACCGGGCCCAACCCTAAGCCTATCGGGCTTACCCCTGGCCTCCGGGCCCAATCCCTTAACCTACCGGGCTAACCCTTGGCCTACCGGGCCCAAATCGACCTAGACCATGCACTTGACCAACCCGGTCAACCAAACCTAGCCTCCGGGCTAGACCCTTAGCCACTTCAGTGCACACACACACTCTCTTTAGCCTTGGCATAGACTCATGTGCCAAAATTGCACCCGGTCTAATCTCACCCCATGTGAGTACGTAGACAACCTAACCCGGGTTCGACCCTGGTTTAGTTTTTCCCTTCTTGGATTAGTATAACCTAAAAACTAAGGCATTTGAACAATCTTTTGACATTAATTCGGCTTATACCTAGGAAGTAGGTAACCATTATAAAATGAGGGTCTCGGGGTGCCTAACACCTTCCCTGAGACTTAACCGAACCTCTTACCTAGAACTCTAATGCGGACCAAGACCTTATCCATATCCTTGAGACTTATCTCTTCTGAATGAATAAATGACGACTCTTAATCATTTCAATCCCTTTGTGAGTGGACGAAATCCGTGCTCACACTCAAGATATCCTTGTTCGACATGGGGTTTTGCAACACTCCAAATGTGTGATATGTGGGGAGTCAAATGAAAGTATGGAGCATTTGTTCTTTACCTGTAAGTACTCTGCAGACATTTGGAATCAACTTTTGCAATGTTGTGGCTACAGAAACCAGCGCAGGAGACTGATGAGACGACAAAGTTAAGTGGATTTGTGACAAATTCAAAGGGAAGGGTTCTGTAGAGACCCGAAATTTAATTTCTTGGTATTCGTATCAATTATTTTAATATTCTCGGTTGTCATGATTAATTTATTACATAAGTTTAAAATTGGAACAATTAAAGTAGCATGAGGGTGTTTTATAAATTAATCAAGTGAAAAATAGACGCAATCTCCTTTATCATAAGAGGGGCATTTTGGTCATTTTGTGCAATCCAAAATTTATGAAAATTTTAATGTAGATTCTATATGACCTAAAGTAGCTATGGTTCAAATTTCAGGTTAATCCGATAAGAATTGAGCTCTATAGAATTATTCAAAGTGCAGTGGCAAAACTGTAAATACGATGAACAGTAACCGCGTGAACAGTAATCGTGAATAGTGTTTTAGCAGTTCTTATCACTTTCTAACTCTGGTATTGCCTATATAAAGACCCTAACTCATGGATTTTAGGTATTTCATCATTCTAAAACTTATTAGAGAGAAAAATAGAAAACAAAAAACCTATGAGTTCTCATTAAAGAGAGTGAGAGAAAAGGGTTTTGGAGAGATCCAAGAGGAGAAATCAAAGGTGTTGCAAGGAAAAAGTACAAAAAGGCTTAGATCCATCCCATTCGCAAACGTTTGATCGTAGGGAAGCGATCGTGAGAGGTAAATACGACTTCCTTCCTCTCAATATAGGGATTATTGATACAAATATGATGAAGAAATAGATCTAAAGTAAGAACGACAATAGTAAATATGTTTTTATTGTTTTAAACTATGATGAAAATTATATATGAGGATTTTATGATGTTTATACTCAGATTTTCTCATGGAAAATTATATATGATGATTTTACGATGTTTATACCCAGATTTTTTTTATGGAAAATATATATGATGATTTTTGTAATGTTCTAAATCAGGATTTTCCCTTGAAAAATCTATAGACGATGTTAGAAAATTTTAGATCTTGGTTATCTGATGGATAATATATATATGATGAATAGAGAACATTTTAGATGGTGATTTCCTTGTGATAATTATTTGAAAAAGATGTTGTTTATGATTTTTTTTTTATTCTATATCAACAAGGGGAATGGGATTGATTTTGTGGTGTATGAATGATGAGAATGGAGGAAGTGGATGATGTTCAGAATTGATGAAATTATTATAAGTTTGTTTGAGATCAATATGTGTTGTGAAAACTAAGGCCCTGTGAGACTTATTTGATTATAGATGCGTATTAAAAAATTTAGACACGGTAAATAAAATTATCCCTTATTTTATTTGACAAATTATGCTTTATATTGATCATTTAGGAGAACCCTTGCATGTTTAAATCTATGCATGATTTACAAGTATTTTATTTCATTCACATGGATTCACGAAATCTATATATGAACAAGCATGAGAATAAACAAGATGACAAGTAATATGCAAGTACACAAGGACACAAGCATTATGCATGATTGAGTTTTGCACTGACCGAGTACCCACAGGCCTATGATCAAGGCAAAACCAGCCGTATGCACGGGCGAATGTGTAGACTAGCCGTATACACCGGATAATGTGTAGACAAGCCGTATACACCGAATAATGTGTAGACAAGCCGTATACACCGGATAATGTGTAGACAAGCCGTGTACACCGGATAATGTGTATATTGTGTGGTACCTCGGAAAGTAGGGTATATGTTAGTCTCTACCCGATATATGGGGTAGAGTTATTTTAAGTTATTGCAATTGCATGTTGTTGAATAAATTCATGAACAAAAATAGGCAAGATAAATAAGAGAAATAAGCATGAGTAATCAGGTGTAAGAATCAAATTTAATTATGCTTCCGCACTTTGAAATATTGTGAGTTCACTTGTGATGTTGAATCTTAAAATATATTGTTATCAAATCTCGTATATTGTTAGGCAGGATTTTGTATATACGCTGGGTAACTTGTTACTCAGCCGATGACTGTTGTTGTCGGCAGGTGCTAGATTTGACATTTGTGCCCCAGGACCTTGGGAAGAGGAAGAATACGAGGAAGAGCAGGAAGAGCCAGCAGGTGACTATCCTGATGGAGAATGGAACTTGGATTGCTGGCCATACACAGGACACTAGATCACTACTATATTTGGATTTTGAATTTTAGAATTGTAATAGACAAATTATGGATTTATAGTTAGTTTGAGTTTATGACTGGAGATTCATAGAGGTTGATTTTAAATTGATTATGAGGTCTTAGTATTTATTTCAGATATTGGACTTGATTGCATTTATTTATTTTTATTTTTTATTTTTAAAAGATTTTTTTTTGTCCATCTTTTTAGAATTGCCTTAAATGCTTATGATAAGAAGTTATGGAATTAATGATTAAGTCACGTGCCAAAGTCTCACATTAAGTTAGGTGAGATTTTGGGGCGCGACAGAGTTGGTATCAGAGCCAAGGCATTAGGTTAGTTAGGGCTTAAGTCTTAGGATACAACATGCTAGGATATATTGTGATGATTAGAGTAAAGCCTGCGTAGTAGGATGAATTATTTTTCCAAGTTAGACTAATTGTTACCGTTTGCTCTCAGGATTATCACAATGAGGCGCGGTCGTGCATATAACACTAGAGGTAATGCTGGAAGGGGTATTGATGAAAGACATCCAATTGGTATGTACCAGCCTGATTTGACTGAGGTGCTAGGATCGATTGCCGAGACTATGGCACTCCTCGCAGCCAGACAACCTGTTGCAACTGCTCCTGGACCAGCAGAGGCACATGTACCCCCTCCACCCAGGCTACATGCGGGGATTGAGGCGTTCCGGAGATTGAGGCCTCCGTCATTCTATGGGACCACAGATCCAATAGCTGCAGAGGCTGGATCTTACAGCTGGAGAAGATATTTTCAGTTCTGTCTCCCACGGATACTGAAAGAATGACATGGGCAGCCTTTGTAATGAAGGGTGAAGCAGAACATTGGTGGAGAGCAGCTTCCAGGACTAGAGATTTGACTAGAGCAGGTCAACTATGGACATGGGGGGAATTTCTAGATGTGTTTTATAAGAAGTATTTTCCAGTGGTTGTCCGGGAAAAGAAGGAAGCAGAGTTCCTCACTCTTGAACAGGGGAAGATGACAGTGGCCGAGTATGAGGCCAAGTTCTCAGAACTTTCAAGGTTTGCACCTCATATGATTGCCACAGAGGCAATGAAAGCAAGAAAATTTGAAAGAGGATTGAAAGATTTTATTCGAGACCGAGTCTCAATGTTTCGACTCGAGACTTTCGCTGAAGTGAACGATAGGGCTCAGTTGGCTGAAAAGAATTCAGAGGAATTCTTGAAGAAGAGAGAGATGAATCAAAAAGAAAAATTCAGCAAGGGACAGCCAAGCAGGGTTGGACCACATGATAAGAGGCCCAGATTTTCAGGCCAACCACCTACAGCTAGGCCGACTCCTTATCAGAGACCTGCACCTCCATCTGGACCTACTGTGTCTCACCCTACTACTTCTCAGGCCACTCGGTATGTGCAGCCTACTTCTTCTGCACCTATGTTTGATGTGTGTGTACATTGTGGGAAGAGACATCCAGCTGGTGAATGTCGAGCACTCACAGGGGGATGTTTCCAGTGTGGTCAATTGGGACACCGGATTGGAGATTGTCCTCACCGTAGTCAGCAGGCCACTCAGCAAGTCCAGCCTCAGGGGAATAGGCCACCTACTAGGCAGGCACCACAGCAGAAGCCTCCTCAGGCTCCTAAACCCCAGCAGCCCCCACAGCAGCAGCCACGTCAGGTGACCCAGGGCAAGGTCTTTGCAATATCAGATCAGGATGCACAGGCATCAGATGATGTGGTGCAAGGTACACTTTAGTTATATTTATATTTGATATGATATTTCTATGATTATTGTGATGTTTATAAATATGATGTGTGGATAAAATATGCTACTTATATTCTGTGAATAATGCATGAATTTGACACTTAGTTATTTAATAACTCAGGCACCCTGTTGATTAATGAATGTTTGGCACATGTATTGATTGATACGGGATCAACACATTCGTTTGTTACACCTAGTTTTGCGAAGGGATTTGTTTCAGAACCGAGCCAGTTAGATAAGGAGTTATCCATCTTGACTCCTATTGGTAAATCAGTAGTCACCAACCAAGTATACCGAGCTTGTGTCATCCTTGTGGGACAACATGAGCTACTGGCAGACCTGATCATCCTAGACTTCCAAGATTTTGATGTCATTCTTGGAATGGATTGGCTTGCAGCTTACCATGGGCAAGTAGATTGTTATGAGAAAATGGTGAAGTTCAAGCCAGTTAATGGGCCTCCCTTCCATTTTAGAGGATTGAAGAAGAAAGACATCGCTAGATTTGCGGCCTTAAGTCTTTCCAATCCAGAAGGAAAAGATGGTTCTGTCATCCCTGTAGTCTGTGAGTTCATGGATGTTTTTCCTGATGAGTTACCAGGGTTACCACCAGATAGGGAGATTGATTTTGTCGTTGACTTAGCTCCAGGCACTGTACCAATTTCCAGAACACCGTATAGGATGGCCCCAGCAGAACTAAAAGAGTTGAAGGTACAAATTGAAGAATTACTGAAACAGGGTTTTATTAGACCAAGTATGTCACCATGGGGTGCACCAGTTCTTTTTATAAAGAAGAAAGATGGGTCGATGAGGATGTGCATCGACTATCGGCAGTTAAACAAGGTCACCATAAAGAACAAATATCCGTTGCCACGGATTGATGATCTGTTCGACCAATTAAAGGGAGTAAAATTCTTTTCTAAGATAGATCTGAGGTCAGGGTATCATCAGTTGAAGATTAGATCAGAGGATGTCCCTAAATCAGCTTTCAGAACAAGATATAGACACTTTGAGTTTCTGGTTATGTCCTTTGGTTTAACTAATGCACCGGCAGCATTTATGGACTTGATGAATAGAGTATTCAAACCAGTCTTGGATTGTCATGTGATAGTATTTGTAGACGACATCCTTGTATACTCACCCACCCGGGAGGATCATGAGAAGCATCTTCGGGTTACCCTCGAGACTTTGAGAAAGCATGAGTTGTATGCTAAATTGAGTAAATGTGAGTTTTGGCTTGAGAAGGTAGCATTTCTAGGCCATGTTGTATCATCAGAAGGGATTTCAGTAGACCCCGCGAAGATTGAAGCTGTTGCAGATTGGGTTAGGCCAAAGAGTGTTACAGAAATCAGGAGTTTTCTAGGCCTCGCAGGATATTATAGAAGATTTGTAGAGGGATTCTCTAGCCTGGCAGCACCACTTACTCACTTGACCAAGAAAAATGCCAAGTTCACATGGGATGATAAATGCGAGCAGAGTTTCTTGGAATTGAAGAAGCGCCTTACTACAGCCCCAGTCCTCACTGTTCCATCAGGTAGTGGTGGATTTGTAGTTTACAGTGATGCTTCGCATGTTGGTTTAGGATGTGTTCTCATGCAACATGGTAAAGTCATTGCCTATGCATCCCGACAATTGAAGAACCATGAGAAGAACTACCCTACTCATGATTTAGAGCTAGCAGCAGTGGTTTTTGCTCTAAAGATTTGGCAGCATTATTTGTATGGAGTAGAGTTTGAAATTTTTACAAATCATAAGAGCCTCAAGTACTTGTTCTCTCAGAAAGAGCTCAACTTGAGACAACGTCGTTGGGTAGAATTTTTGAAAGATTATGATTGTTCGATCCAATATCATCCAGGAAAAGCTAATGTGGTAGCAGATGCACTTAGCAGAAGGCCCTCTGGTTTGTTGGCACATTTAAGGGTCAAAGGTTGGAAATTGTTAGAAGATATGTCCAACAATGAAACAAGTTTCAATCTTTGTATAGGCGGACCATTGGTAGCTAATCTTGCAGTCAGATCATATATGCGAACCAGAATCATAGAATTGCAAGAGTCTGATGAAGAATTATTAGCTTATCGAGCCAAGTCTTTCGAAAATGGTTAGGAGGATTTCTCAGTTAATGGAGAAGGAGCTATAACGTTTAAAGGCAGGTTATGTGTCCCAAATAATGAAGATTTGAGATGAGAGATTTTAGATGAAGCACATCGGTCCAAGTATACAGTTCATCCAGGTGATACTAAGATGTACCAAAATCTCAAGAGGCATTATTGGTGGAGGAATATGAAGAGAGATGTGGCTACTCATATATCTCAATGTTTGGTTTGTCAACAAGTGAAAGCCGAACATAAGAGACCTGCAGGGTTATTGCAACCCCTCCCTATTCCTGAGTGGAAGTGGGAAAACATATCTATGGACTTTATTGTGGGATTGCCAAAGACAGCCAAGAATTTTGATGCCATTTAGGTGGTGGTAGACCGTCTTACTAAGTCAGCTCACTTTCTTCCTTATCGGACTACTTATAATGCTAACAAGTTAGCGGAACTTTATATTAAGGAAGTGGTACGTTTACATGGAGTACCTGTCAGTATCGTTTCTGACAGAGATACAAGATTCACATCAAGGTTCTGGAGGAGTTTCTAGCAAGCCATGGGATCTCGCCTGGATTTCAGCACGGCATTTCATCCTCAAACTGATGGTCAGACAGAAAGAGTGAATCAGATTATTGAGGATATGCTCCGGTCTTGTATGCTTGATTTTCAAGGTAGTTGGGATGAGCATTTACCCTTAGTTGAATTTGCTTATAACAACAGTTATCAAGCAAGTATTCAGATGGCACCTTTCGAAGCCTTGTATGGTAGAAGTTGTAGATCTCCTCTTTATTGGGATGAAGTGGGAGAGAGAAAACTTCTGGGTCCTGAGCTAATTGAACAGACGACAGACCGGGTTAACTTGATCAGAGAAAGATTGAAGACTGCCAAGAGTAGACAGAAGAGTTATGCAGACACCCGAAGAAGGGATTTGGAATTTCAAGTTGGAGATTTTGTCTTCGTTAAAATATCGCCTACCAAAGGAATCATGAGGTTTGGTAAGAGAGGGAAGTTAAGTCCAAGGTATGTTGGACCATTCGAAATTATCAGAAGAGTAGGAGAAGTGGCATACAGGGTTAACCTGCCTCCTCACATGGCGGCGGTTCATAATGTCTTCCACGTTTCTATGTTGAGGAAGTACATTCCAGATCCTTCACATATTATAGATTTTGAGCCTTTGGAAATTCGAGAAGATTTGACAATGGTAGAACAACCTGTTCAGATTTTGGATCAAAAAGAGCATGTGCTACGCAGAAAGATCATTCGTTTTGTCCTCCTTCACTGGCAACATCACTCTGTTGAAGAGGCCACTTGGGAAAGAGAAGATGAAGTTCGAGAGAAGTATCCCTACTTGTTTAACTAAGGTACACAATTTCGATGACGAAATTCCTTTTATGGGGGGTAGGATGTAGAGACCCGAAATTTAATTTCTTGGTATTCGTATCAATTATTTTAATATTCTCGGTTGTCATGATTAATTTATTACATAAGTTTAAAATTGGAACAATTAAAGTAGCATGAGGGTGTTTTATAAATTAATCAAGTGAAAAATAGACGAAATCTCCTTTATCATAAGAGGGGCATTTTGGTCATTTTGTGCAATCCAAAATTTATGAAAATTTTAATGTAGATTCTATATGACCTAAAGTAGCTATGGTTCAAATTTTAGGTTAATCCGATAAGAATTGAGCTCTATAGAATTATTCAAAGTGCAGTGGCAAAACTGTAAATACGATGAACAGTACCGCGTGAACAGTAACCGTGAATAGTGTTTTAGCAGTTCTTATCACTTTCTAACTCTGGTATTGCCTATATAAAGACCCTAACTCGTGGATTTTAGGTATTTCATCATTCTAAAACTTATTAGAGAGAAAAATTGGAAAACAAAAAACCTATGAGTTCTCATTAAAGAGAGTGAGAGAAAAGAGTTTTGGAGAGATCCAAGAGGAGAAATCAAAGGTGTTGCAAGGAAAAAGTACAAAAAGGCTTAGATCCATCCCATTCGCAAACGTTTGATCGTAGGAAAGCGATCGTGAGAGGTAAATACGACTTCCTTCCTCTCAAAATAGGGATTATTGATACAAATATGATGAAGAAATAGATCTAAAGTAAGAACGACAATAGTAAATATGTTTTTATTGTTTTAAACTATGATGAAAATTATATATGAGGATTTTATGATGTTTATACTCAGATTTTCTCATGGAAAATTATATATGATGATTTTACGATGTTTATACCCAGATTTTTTTTTATGGAAAATATATATGATGATTTTTGTAATGTTCTAAATCAGGATTTTCCCTTGAAAAATCTATAGACGATGTTAGAAAATTTTAGATCTTGGTTATCTGATGGATAATATATATATGATGAATAGAGAACATTTTAGATGGTGATTTCCTTGTGATAATTATTTGAAAAAGATGTTGTTTATGATTTTTTTTTATTCTATATCAACAAGGGGAATGTGATTGATTTTGTGGTGTATGAATGATGAGAATGGAGGAAGTGGATGATGTTCAGAATTGATGAAATTATTATAAGTTTGTTTGAGATCAATATGTGTTGTGAAAACTAAGGCCCTGTGAGACTTATTTGATTATAGATGCGTATTAAAAAATTTAGACACGGTAAATAAAATTATCCCTTATTTTATTTGACAAATTATGCTTTATATTGATCATTTAGGAGAACCCTTGCATGTTTAAATCTATGCATGATTTACAAGTATTTTATTTCATTCACACGGATTCACGAAATCTATATATGAACAAGCATGAGAATAAACAAGATGACAAGTAATATGCAAGTACACAAGGACACAAGCATTATGCATGATTGAGTTTTGCACTAACCGAGTACTCACAGGCCTATGATCAAGGCAAAACCAGCCGTATGCACCGGCGAATGTGTAGACAAGCCGTATACACCGGATAATGTGTAGACAAGCCGTATACACCGGATAATGTGTAGACAAGCCATGTACACCGGATAATGTGTATATTGTGTGGTACCTCAGAAAGTAGGGTATATGTTAGTCTCTACCCGATATATGGGGTAGAGTTATTTTAAGTTATTGCAATTGCATGTTGTTGAATAAATTCATGAACAAAAATAGGCAAGATAAATAAGAGAAATAAGCATGAGTAATCAGGTGTAAGAATCAAATTTAATTATGCTTCCGCACTTTGAAATATTGTGAGTTCACTTGTGATGTTGAATCTTAAAATATATTGTTATCAAATCTCGTATATTGTTAGGCAGGATTTTGTATATACGCTGGGTAACTTGTTACTCAGCCGATGACTGTTGTTGTCGGCAGGTGCTAGATTTGACATTTGTGCCCCAGGACCTTGGGAAGAGGAAGAATACGAGGAAGAGCAGGAAGAGTCAACAGGTGACTATCCTGATGGAGAATGGAACTTGGATTGCTGGCCATACACAGGACACTAGATCACTACTATATTTGGATTTTGAATTTTAGAATTGTAATAGACAAATTATGGATTTATAGTTAGTTTGAGTTTATGACTGGAGATTCATAGAGGTTGATTTTAAATTGATTATGAGGTCTTAGTATTTATTTAAGATATTGGACTTGATTGCATTTATTTTTTAAAAAAAAGATTTTTTTTGGTCCATGTTTTTAGAATTGCCTTAAATGCTTATGATAAGAAGTTATGGAATTAATGATTAAGTCACGTGCCAAAGTCTCACATTAAGTTAGGTGGGATTTTGGGGCGCGACAGGTTCAGTGCAAGTTGTGAAGAAAGTCATCCTCAATGCCTTAATATATCACTTATAGCTTGAAAGGAATAGTCAGATTTTTAGAAATCAATCCATGGACCCAAGAACACTGCTTCAACTCATTAAGACTGATAATCAATCCAGGTTCTCTTTTGATAAAGCTCTAGTTGAAGATAATGCTTCGAATCGGGACTTCATGGTGAGTTGGGGAATCCAATCTACCTTTTGAATCAAGGTGAGTAAGTTCTACTCTTGGTGTCCGCTACCTATTGATTGATGGGCTCTCAACACAGATGGGTCAGTTCGTGTTTCTGGTGATGGTATTTGAGGGATAATCCGCAACCAGGCTGGGGATGTGGTTTTAGCTTTTGCGGAAAGTTGTAGTGTAGAGCCCCGAATTTATCATTCTTAACATTCGTGTTATTTATTAAATTCTATAGAAATATGTATTTAATTTTAATGCAATTAAGCCTATAAAATTAATGTGAAATGCATCAATTTTAAAACTCAAATAAATCACTTAATTTAAATTATTTTTAGAATTATATTACATGAAAATGAAGTAAATCAAAAAGTAGCAAAAGATTTTTTTTTAAAAATAAATAAAATCGAATCTGTCAGGGTCCAATCGATCGGAGCCATTGGGACTGATCGATCGGCCAAGACTAGAATGGTCCGATCGATCGAAGCCATCAGACCGATCGATCGGTCAAGTCTAGCAGGGTATGATCGATCGGCCCTAAGTCCTGATCGATTGGAGATCGCGCACGAAAATTCTGAAAAATGCATTTTTTCGATTTTTTTATTTTCTTAGGGTTCTAAACCCTATATAAAGAACTTATTTTGTGAGTTAAGGGTTGGAAAATTTTTCTAAGAGTTTTGAAGATCTAGAAAAGGGAAAACCTAGAGTTTTCTAGGGACTTTAATTAAAGAAGAAGATAAACGATTGGAGATCGAGATCAAAGGCTATTTTTAAGCGATAGATCGTAGGGAAGTGATCAAGAGAGGTAAATATGGATTCCTCTCTACCAAAATGATAATCTTTAATGTAAATAAGAATGATACGATCAAGATCTAAAGTAGGAAAGTGATTAAAGCATGATTATTATTATGTAAATTTCTCATGTAAGATTTTTGTGATTTGGATAGTTTTTTTATTATGGTTTATTATGTATGACTCAACAAGGGGAAATGGATTATCTTGTGGATTATGTATGATGGAGAAAGGAGAAATGGATATTGTGGGATTGATGGAATGTTTGTGATATTGATGAAAATAAGTGATGTTGTGGTAATATTAGGGCTTTTAGTTAAATCGAACATATGACATTTTATGTGAAATTAATGTATTTTGAGTGATTTGATTTCATAATTCTTATTACAAAAACCCTATTGAATACATTTTAATTTATCAACCATGATAAATATGAATTTCTTTATTTTGATGTATGATGTATCATTTGCATGGATGGTTACTATTGGGTTAAATCAAGTCTAGAACTATAGTTGTATGGTTTAGAGGTATTATCATGACATCCATTGTTGTTATGATGACTCTTCGAGAACCCTAAATTAATAATTTAAGGTGTGATTTAATCGAGAGTTTATCATTACTCACTTACACTCGCTTATGAATCGAATATACACAAGCATGATAAAAAGCAAGATCATAAGTATTATACAAGTATACAAGCACACAAACATGATTGTATGCATGATTGAGTTTTGCACTGCCCGAGTACCAACAAGCCTAAGATCAAGGTAAAACAAGCCGTATGACCGGTTAAAGTGTAGATAAGTCATATACACCGGACAATGTGTAGACAAGCCGTATATATCGGATAATGTGTAAACAAGCCATATGCACCGGATAATGTGTAAACCATGTGGTACCTCGATAAGTAGGGCATATGTTAGTCTTTATCCAATGTATGAGGTTGAGTTATCTTAAGTTATTGCATGGTGCATCTTGTTGAATACACTCACGAATAAGATAGACAAGTAAGAAAGATAAATACAAGCGAATACGTATAAGGATTGATTAGAAATTATGCTTCCGCACTTTGTTTTATTTATATGTTCATATGTACTGTTAAATCATGATTTAATTTTTATATTAATATTGTTATATTGTTAGTTAGGAGTTTATATACGCAAAGTAACTTGTTACTCAACCGATGACTTTGTTATCGGCAAGTTCTAAGTTCGATATTTGTATCTCATGAGCTTGGGAAGAGGAAGAGTACGAAGAGGAAGAAGAAGATCCAACAAGTGATTATCTTGAGGGTGAATGGAATCTGGATCGTTGGCCATTTTCTGAGAATTAAATTATCAGTATTTAGATTTGAAGTTCAAGACATTGTAATAAATTTAATTTTGAATTTATTGTTAAGTTGGATTGATAGTTGAGAATCGTGATGGATGATTCGAATTGTTTATTATGTTTTAGTTTTAATTTGAAATAGTAGATTTGATCATGATTAATTGAAGAAAAAAATTTCAGGTTCATATTTTAGATTGTCTTAAATACTTTATGACATGTTGTTATAATGATTTGATGGTTAAGTCACGTGCCAAGGTCTCACTTTAACCTAGGTGGGATTTTGGGGCATGACATGCAGTGTTGATTCCATTGACATCTTAGAACTCAAAGCTATCCTTCGTGGGATCCAACTGGCTGAAGAAAAGGATATCACGAGGCTCTGTATCTATTCAGATGCGAAGTGCGTGGTGGATAGTTTAAATGGGTGTGTGAACATGCCTTGGAGATGGAAAGATGACTGGACAGCGGTATCGAGACGAGTTCGCTCGTTGGAGGCGTGTTCTATTTCTCATGTTTGGCATGAATCAAACAGAGTTGCTGATTATTTGGCTCGTCTTTGTAATCTCAATGAATGTTTTTTGTTCTCTTCATCGAAGTTGCCTTTTGAGATGCTCTCTATCATCTCTGATGATAGATAAGAAAAGCTGTATACGAGATTGTAATTTTCTATCTTTTTATCTATCAATTTTGGTCAGGGTCCTGCCTAACCCCAGCTTACCATCCAAAAAAAAGAAGTATCGACCAATATCGATCCTGCGCATAAAAACTCCATTAAAACTCAAGATTTGCAGATTTTTCAATTTTCTTTTTAAGAACACTCCTATTAAAATTACACTAAAACATCCATTAAAGAATAAATGAGTGATGAGGCTCGTGGTTTGAGAAGATGAGGGGAGCGGGGGACTTCTCTCATCTCATGAATGTATGTAAATTCCTCTTTTATTTTTCTTTCAAAACTAGAAGATCTTCTTTAAAGTATAGGGGTATTTAAGACTTTTTACCACCATCAACTATGGTTAAGATTTACTCACTCCTAGGGTTAAGCAATCTAATCATGATTTTTACAAAAATAAAAATAAACAAAATTATCAACTTTAATTTAGTTAAGCTTAACCATGGTTAAAGGCTTGTTAAAAGAGACACAAGGACGCTGTGGTCAGCTTAGAAGCGGACCCCTTTTAGCAGAGAGTTTTAAAAACTTAAGTTATTTAGGAAACAATCCCAAATTTGAGGGGCAGTTAGGGGAAAATCTCTCAAATTTATTTTGGGAGAAAATACATTTACACCCCTATGGTTTAGTGAAAATACACATAGACCCCCTCAGTTTTCAAAAAAATACATTAGGTACCTTGCTTTTCAAAATAATGGCACTTACACCCCTTCTGTGTGTTGACCGTCAGTCAACTAACGGTTAGGCCCCCTTAGGCAGCCACGTGTCCCTTTTTAAACCCTTTAATTGTGGTTAAGACTCACCCACCTCTTTGGGTTTTAAAAAAAAAATAATAATAAATTATTAACCTTAGTTAAAATTTTCTAACTTCTAGGATTAAATTTTTTAAAATATTTTTTTCTAAAACTAAAGATATTTGAGTGAACCCTAGGGGTGGGTGACCTTAACCACAGTTAAGGAGTGTAAAAAGGGACACGTGGCCACCTCAAGGGGCCTAACCGGTTTTTTTACATGTGGCCACCTTAGGGGCCCTATCCGGTTTTTTTTTTATCGTGACCACCCCTAGGGTTCACTCAAATATCTTTAGTTTTAGAAAAAAAATAATTAAAAATTTTAACTTAGGAGTTAGAAAATTTTAACCAAGGTGAATAATTTTATTTTATTTTCTAAAAACCAAGGAGGTGGGTGAATCTTAACCATAGTTAAAGGGTTTTAAAAAGGACACGTGGCCACCTAAGGGGGCCTATCCATTAGTTGATTGACGGTCAACACAAGAAGGGGTGTAAGTGTCATTATAATGTATTTTCTGAAAACTGGGGAGTCTGTGTATTTTCACCAAACCTTAGGGGTGTAAATGTATTTTCTCCTTTAGTGACCAAAAAAATATGAGGCTTGCTTTCCCTACTCTCGATCAAACTCTACTCTCAGCCTCCACCAACCACCTATCCATTTTTAAATCAGTTATGGTGGTTAAAGTACTCTCTCTCATCAAGAATAGACAAGTGATTGGTAGAGACTGAGAGTAGAGTTTGACTGAGATTAGGGCTAGCATTTCTCAAAAAATATATATATATATTTTCTCCTTTATTTTGAATCTTATTAGGAACCCGTGCTGCTTCAACGCTTTGAAGAGGAGCTTTTCCCATAAACCAATGGCAGTTTTGTAATTATAAGATGACAAAATTACAACAGTCTTTACCATTAATTACAGAACTGCCACCGAATTTTGCATTGACATGAGGAGCTCATTTAAACACATTTATTTTTTCAAAAATCGAACCGTTCAAATTAGTTACAGCGGCTATAAAGTGGCCTTTTCTTCTTAGAAAACAGAGAGAGAGAGAGAGAGAGAAATAGAATGTTACCGTTGTAACCACAGATGTTTTGCTGCGATTATTCTGTAGAAAACCGAGAGAGAGAGAGAGAAATCGCCATGGATTCATTCCAGAAGCTTGAGAAAGGTTGGAGAAGAAGGCTTATGGAGTGAGAACGAATCCTGCAGGAGAGATCGCATCCCTTAGGAAGAAGACCCTCCTCAACGGGGACGATGAAAGGTTTCACTTCTACTAGGCGTCCTTTCATTTCATTCTTCTATGTTTCAAATACTAAGGTAAGAGTTCATTTCTAAGCTGCAATTTCTTCTGTCTTAATTCGTCATGTTCATGCAAGATTTCATTTCAAGATGTGTAGGATTATTGTTTCCATGTGATTTTTTTTTCTCATAATACTATGAACTTATATGCTTTGCGGTAGGGTTAGAGGGATTCCATGTCTGTTCTGCTATAGTTTATTTATTATTTCCATTCACTTCTTCTCCATTCTGGATTTTCTTCTGGGTCTTATAGGCTGCATTACATTTCGTTCTGGTTATGCCTTGATTATTTCATTTCATTTGGTTTGCTTTAGGAACTGAAATCCTAGATAATTCCATACTCTAATTTGGTTTTCCCTACTTCATATTTGAATTTTTTATGTTATGCCTTGATGATTTTGGGTCACTTCTCTTTCTAAAAAATTCTTGGGGTTTAATAATCAAATCAACAAACTAACATATACGTGACAATATATGCGAAATCTAAGAAAACCCATTTTCAGATTGTTAGCTTTTAAGCCTTTTGCTTCCAAATAGAAGCTGGTTTCGATTGTTAGCTTTCTAAGCCTTTTGCTTCCAAATAGAAATAGAAGCTGGTTTCAATAGAAAGAATACAAACGCTTTCATTTTTTTCAATTTAATAACTGGTTTTGGTTCTCATGAAGCCAAAAGCTATATGCCATCTGAATTATGAAGGGGGTTTCGTTTCATTTTTTTAATTGTCTAAAATTTTGTAGTTCTTCATTCATCTGAAATGCTGATTCTTATTGCAGAGTCTGATTTTATAAAATTTGCAAGGGTGATGCTTTCTACCACAGTCATGGTGTCCTTGGGGACAAGCTGAGACTTTTACGTTTCCAGCAAAGAAGTATCGATAGTAGCTTATTATATCTGGGTGCAAAACAAAAAATCACTCTGTAGAGATTATAGATAGAACTTTAAGAAGAAAAATAAACAAATAAAAAAAATATGTATATAAATATATATAGCCAGGTACCAAGCCCTTAGATGCCACCCGATTATTGGCAAGAATGACAAATACCTGGGTTGTGGGCTCCATCCCAAAGTATTTATCTTTTTGCCAAGAAAAATGAGCATCTAAGGCCCTCCGCATTTACGGTTAGTACTGGATACATAATTTTATGAAGAAATGAAACCATTGAATAAATGGTCTTTGAGGTTCGTCATACAATAAATCCCACTATCAATGGTTGTTTGAAACTCTTCAACATAGGCAACCAAATAAAGTTTTTGTTTTATTAAGACTATTAAATTTATATATAAG